>JANSTR010206700.1:0-14957 GCA_025434805.1 Antipathozoanthus remengesaui | reverse complement strand
GGACTCACAATAGAGGAAAATTCGCCGGGGGAGGGGAAGCCACAAAAAGAAGGACTAGCATAGGAAGGGAACAAAAATGTAAGAAGAACTCACAGGGTAGGGGAAGTCAGAAAAGAAAAGAATTTACGCAGGAGGGGACTCACATGAAAAAAGAATTTATGGGGTAGGGGAACCGGAAAAAAGAAGAACTCACACAGGAGGGGGGCTCCATGAGAAGAGAATTCACCGTCAGGGGGAAGTCACAAGAGAAGAAATCACACAGGAGCGGGACTCACATGAGAGGAGAACTCACAGGGAGGAAATCGAAAAAGGAAAAAACACACAGGGGAGGGAGAGTTACAAAATAAAAGAAATCGCTCAGGAAAGGTACTCAAATCACAGGAGAACTCAAAGTTGAGGGGACGTCATAAAAGAGAAGAAATCACACAGGGGGAAGTAAGTCTTAAAAACGAAATTACACACTATCATGCGACGGGAATTCACAGGAGAGGGGAAGTAAGAAAGAGAAGATTGCGCAGAAGAGGGGGACGTAAATGAGAGGAGAATTCACAGGGGTGGGAAGACACATAAGAAAAGAACTCACAAGGGAAGGGGCCTCACATGAGACGAGGGTGAGGAAGTCACAAAAGAGACGAAATTGCACAGGAGAGCCACTCACAGGTATGGAGAACTTACAGAAGAGGGGACGTTATAAACGAGAACAATTAACACAGCAGGCGAACTCACTCGTGAGTAGAACTTACATGTTTGAAGGAGTAACAAAAGAAACGACATCACACAGAAGAAGAATTCACATGAGAAGATTACTCACAGGGGTAGGGAAGTCACAAAAGAGAAGAAATCACAAATGACAGGGGTTCACATCAGAGGAGAAGTTAAAGGGGGAGACAAACTCACCAGAAAAAGGAATTCAGAGGGGACAGAAACTCACAAAACATAAGAACGCACACAGTAGGGGCACTCATATAACAGGAGAAATCGCAAGAGAGAAGAAGTCAAAAACGTAAAGAACTCACACAGGCGGAAGACGCACATAAAATCAGAACTCACAGGGAAGAAGGAGTTACAAGGGCGAATAACTCACACAAGAAGGGGATTCGAATGAGAGCAGAACTCACACGGGAGGGGAAGTCACAAGAAACAAGAAATCAAACAGGAAAGGGACTCGCAGGAGTGAAGAACTTACAGGGGAAATGAAGTCACAAAAGATAAAACCTCATACAGGAGAGGGACTCACCTGAGAGGAGAACTCGAAGGAGAGGGGAAGTAGCAAAGAGGACGAAATTACACAAACGAAGGTCTCGCAGGAGTGGAGAACACACAACAGAGGGGAAGTCACAAAAGAGAAGAATTGGCACAGGAGGTAAACACACCTGAGAGGAGATATGAGATCAGAACCCACAAGGAAGGGTAAGTCACAAGAGAGAAGAAATCACGCGCGAGAGGTTTTCATGGGAGAAGATAACTGACAGAAAGGAGAAGTCACAAAAGAAACGATCTCACACAGTAAGGGAACACAAATGAGAAGAGAATTCTCAGGAGTGGGAAAAACACAAAACAAAGAACTCACACAGGAGCGGGACTCATATCAGACCAGAACTAACAGGGATGGGAGTTCACAAAAGAGACGAAATCGCACAAAAGAGGGACTTTCATTTTAAAAGAATTCACAAGGGAGCAACAAGAAATCACGCACGAAAGGGACTCACCGAAGTGGAGAACTCACAAAAGAGGGGAAGTCACAAAAAAGATCAACCAACACAGAAAAAAGACTCACATGAAAAAAGAACTCGCAGGGGTTAGGAAGTAACAAAAGAGAGGAACCCGCAAAGGAGAGGGACTCACATGAGAGGAAAACATATAGAGGAGAGGAAATCAAAAAAGAGAAAAATTGCGAAGGAAGTGGAAGTCACAAAGAAGAAGAACGCACACAGTAGGTGGAATCACATGAAAGGAGAACTCACAGCCGAAGGAAAGTCACAAAAATCAGAAATTACAAAGTAGGAGGACGTACATAGCACCAAAAGTAAAGAAAGAAGGGGAGAAGAAATCACAAGAGAAAAGAAATCACACAGGAGAAGTACTTACAGGAGTGGAGAACCTACGCGGTTGGAGCAGGGACAAAACAAGAGAACTGACACAGGAGGGGGACTCGCATGAGCGAAGAACTCACAGTCTCAAAGAGAAGACATAAAACAAGTGAGGGACTTACTTCAGAGGAGAAGTCACAAGGGTGAGGAAGTCAAAAAGGTAAGAAATTACAGGGGAGCGGAAATCATAAATAGGAAGAACGCACACAGTAGGGGAACTCATACAGGAAAAAACTCATAGGGGAATAGAAGTCAGAAAAGAAACGATCTCACACAGGAGGTTTACTAACATGAGGGGAAAACTGACAGAGGAGGTCAAGTTGCAAAAGAGAAGATCTCACATGAGAGGGAAAGTTACAAATGGAGTACTCGCGCAGGAGGTAAACTCACATGAGAGGAGATCTCACAGGGGACGGGGAGTCACAAAAGTGAAGAACTCACACAGGAGGGGGACGAACAGGAGATCAGAACTAACAGGGCAGGGGAAGTCACAAGACAGAAGAAATTACACAGGAGAAGAAGTTACGGGCGTGGAGAACTCACACGGGAGGGGGAATTACAAGAAATCGCACAATAAGGGGACGCCCACGAAAGGAGAACTAACAGGAGAGAAGAAGTCACAAAATAGAAGAAATTGCACAGGAGACGTGCTGTCACGAGAGCAGAACTCACAGGGCAAAGGAAATCACAAATGACCAGAAATCACACAGGAGAGGGACTCACATGAGAGGAAAGCTCACAGCGAAGGAAAGTCAGAAAAGAAGAAGAATTCAGAAAGGAGCTGAAATCACAAATGAGAAGAACGCACACAGGAGGGGGACTGACATAAGAGGAAAACTAACAGGCGAAGAGATTTCACTAAGAAGATGAACTAAAACAGGAGGGAGACGCAGATTATATCAAAGATCACAGGAGAAGAGAAGTTACAAGAGAGAAGTAATCACAGAGGAGAGGTATTTACAGGAGTAGAAAACTGACAGGGTAGGGAAAGTCAAAAAGAAAAAGATCTCACACAGGAGGGGGACTGTCACGAGACAAAAAGTAACAGGGGAGGGGAATTTGCAAACGTGAATATTTCAGAGGGGAAGGGAAGTCACAAAATAGAAGAAATCACATAAAAGATGGACTCACTTGAGATTAGAACTCACAGGAGAAGGGAAGTTACAAGAGAGAAGAAATCACAAAGGAGAGGGACTTATAACACTGGAAAACAAATAAGGAAATGGAAGTCACAAAGCAACGATCTCCCACAGTAAGGGGACTCAAATAAGAAGAGCATTCACAGAAGTAATGAAGACACAAAACAAAATAACTCATACAGGACTGGGACTCATATAAGACAAAAATTTACAGGAAGGGGGGGGATAACAAAAGAGAAGAAATCTCACAGAAGAGGGTCTCTATTTTGAGTAGAATTCACAGGGGAGCGGAAGCCACAAGTCAGAAGAAATTACACTGGAGAAGCTCTCACAGGAGGAAAGTCACAAAAGAGAAGAAATCACACAAGAGAGGGACTTATTTCAGAGGAGAAGTCTCAAAAGTGAGGAAGTCAAAAAGGGAAGAAATTACAGGGAAGCAGAAGTTATAAATAGGAAGAACGCACACAGTAAAGGGACTCATAGAAAAGAGAACTCATAAGGGAATAGAAGTCAGAAAGGAAAAACTCACACAGGAGGTTGACTCACATGAGAGGAAAATTGACAAAGGAGGTCAAGTCGCAAAAGAGAAAAACTCACATGAGAGGGGAAGTCACAAAGGGAGTACTCACGCAGGAAATAAACTCACATCAGAAGAGATCTCACAGGACCGGAAAAGTCACCAAAAAATAGAAATTACACAGAAAGGGACTCACCTGAGAGAGAACTCACAGGGGTGAGGAAGTAACAAAAGTGAAGAAATCACACAGGAGAGGGACTAACATGAGAAGAGAGCTCACAGGAAAAGGAAGTCACAAAAAAGAAAAATTCATTGGAGAGCAGAAGTCACAAAACAGAGAAACGCACACAGTCGGTGGACTAAGAGGAGAACTCACAGGCGAGGGCAAACCACAAAAATCAAAACTCGCACAGGTGGCAGATTCACATGAATAGAAAACTGACAGAAAAGGGTCAGTCGCAAAAGTGAAGAACTCACAGGGAGGGAGAATTGACAAAAGGGAAGAAATCACACAAGAGAATAACCCACATGATAGGAGAAGCCACAGGGGTTTGGAAGTCAAAAAGGGAAGACCTCGTAGTGGAGCGGAAGTCAAACAAGAAAAGGACGCACACGGGAAAACGTCTTATATGAGAGAGAATATGAGAGAAGAAATCACAGGGAGGAGAGGTCGCAAAAAAGATGAATCACAAAGAGTCCAATGACAGGGGAACCCACAGGAGAGGGGACGTCACCAGAAAAAAATCACACGGGAAACAAACTCACAGGAGTGGAAAATTCACAGGTGAGGGGAAGTCAAGAACAAGAAGAATTCCCGCAGGAGATTTAGTGACGTAAGAGGACAACCACAGGGGTAGCGAAGTCACAAAAGAAAATAAATTACACAGGGGAGGGACTCAAAGGTGTGGAATATTCACAGGTGAGGGGAAGTCACAAAATAAAAGAAATTACACAGGAGAGGGACACACATGGTAGGAGAATTCACATTGGTGGGGAAGTCACATAAGATACAAAATCACAGAAGAGTGGGCTCCCAGGAACGGATAATTCACAGTTAATGGGAAGTCACAAAAAAGAAGAACTCGCATAAGAGAAGGACCCACATGATAGGAGAAGCCACAGGGGTTTGGAAGTCAAAAAGGGAAGACCTCGCAGTGGAGCGGAAGTCAAACAAGAAAAGGACGCACACGGGAAGAAGTCTCACATGAGAAAAGAAATCACAGGGAGGGGAGGTCGCAAAAAATGAAATCACAGAGCAGAGGTGCTCGCACGAGAGGAGAACCCACACAGGTGGGGATGTCACAAGAGATACGAAATCACAGAGCAGAGGGGCTCATAGGAGTAGAGAAGTCACAAGGGAAGGCAAGTCAGAAAAGAGAAGACATTGCACAGGAGTGGGACGCACATCAAAAGAATACTCACTGGGGAGGGGACCCGCAAAAGAGGAAAACTCTCACAGGAGAAAAGCTTACATGAGAGGACAACACACTGAGGAAGTTATATCACAAGGAACAAGAGATCAAATGGAATATAGAACTGACAGGAAACAAGAAGTCATAGTAGAGAAGAGCTCACACAGAAAGGGAATACACATGAGAGAACAACTCACAGCGGAGGAGAAGTCGCAAAAGAGAAAAAATCATACACGAGAGGGACTCACATGAAATGGGAACTCACAGGAAATCTCGAGACTGGAAATCATACAGGAGAGGTACTCACAGGAGTGGAGAACTGACAGGGGAGGGGAAGTCACAAAAGAGAAGAATTCAGACAGGAGGGGAATCACTTGCAATAAAAGTCAAAGGAAAGCGAAAGCCGCAAAAGAGAATAACTCACACTGGAGAGGATCTCATATGATATGACAGCTAACGGGGGAGAAAAAAAGTCGCAAAAGAGAAGAACTCACACAAAAAGGGGAATGATATGAAATAAGAATTCACAGAAGAAGGAAACTCACAAGAGAAAAGAAACGACACAGGAGAAGGACTTAAATGTGAGGAGAACTCACAGGAAAGGGAAGTCACAAAAAAGAAGTAATTACACAGAAGATGGACTCAAATGAAAGCAGAACCCATAGGGAAGGGTAAGTGACAAGACGAAATCACACAGAATACGGAGTCACATAGGAGGATATGTCACAAAAGAGAAGAAGTCGCACATTAAGAGGATGCACAAAAGATTAGATCTCACAGCGGAGGTGAAGTCACAAGAGAATAAAAATCACACAGGAGAGGTACTCGCAAGAGTAGAGATAACTCACAGGGCAGGGAAAGCCACCAAGAAAAGGACTCACAGAGGAGGGGACTCAATTAAGAAGGGGAAGGTAGAAGAGACAAGAAATCAAACAGGAGAGGAAATCAAGTGGTGAACTGACAGGAAGGGGTAAGTGATAAGAGAGAAGAACTAACAAGGGGGGCAATGCCCATAAGATTAGAACTCACAAGCGAAGGGTAGTACCAAAAGAGTCGAAATCACACAGGGGGGAACTCACATGAGTGGAGAACTCGCAGTGAAAGGGTAATCACAAGAGAGATGAAATCCTGCAGGAAAGGGTCCTATGAGAGTGGAGAATTGACAAGGAAGGCAAAATCACAAGACAGAGAAACTCACACATGAAGGGAATTCACATGAGAGGAGAACTCAACGGAAAGGAGAACTCACATTAAAGGCTTTCTAAAAAAAGAAGAAGACTCAAATAGGAGGAGAACTTACATGAGAAAATTACTCGCATCAAAGTAGAACTCACAGGAGAGAAGAAGTTAGAGGAGAAAAGAATTCACAAGAGACGAGAGCTCACAGTAGAGAAGAACTCGCACAAGAAAAGGTGTTATATAGAGAAAAAATTGCAGGGAAAGCGATATTGCCAGAAGAGTGGAACTGGCATGAGAAAGGGACTCACAGGGGAGGATAAATCACACGGTACGGGTACTAACAGGGGGACTCACAGCAGAGGGAGACTCGCAGAAAAGAACTCGCAGGATATGGGAATTCACAGGAGAAGGGAACACACGGGGTCGGAGAATTCAAGGAAGAGAGAATCAATGAATAGGGCGACTAACAGGAGAAGGGGGACTCACATAATAAAGGGAACTGCAAGGTAGGGCAACTAACAGGAGAGAAGAACTGACACAGGAGGGGAAAAACATAGGAGAACTCACAGGGGAGGGATACTCACAGGAAGGAGGACTTACATGGAAGGCAAAGGAAATGTCACAGGGGAAAGGAATTCACATAGGTGGAGTACTCACAAGAAAGGAAGGACTCATCGGAGAGGTTTATTCGCACAGGAGGAGAATTTACAGGAGAGGAAGACTCACGTTTAAGGACAATGCACAGGGAAAGGGAAATAACAGGAAAGTGGGACTCACCGGAGAGGAGAACTGTCAGAGGAGTGGGACTCACTGGAGATGCCGACTCACAGGAGAAAACTTGCAGGGAAGGAAGCCTCGCGGAAAATAAAAACCCACAAAGGACGAGGTCGCACAGGAGAGGTAAACTGACATAAGAATAGGAAGTACAGTACACATGGACTCACAGGGAAGAGAGCTTAGAAAAGAGGGCAAATCGAGGAAAACCCGGACAAAGACAGGAGTCACAGCGAAGAATACTGAGAAGGAAGGAGATACTCACAGGACAAGGGACGAAAAGGGGAACAGGACTTACAGAGAAGGAAAATTCACAGAGTAGGAGACTCAAAGAAAAGGAGGAATCACAGCAGAGAAAAGGAAAAAGGAATCAAAGAAAACCATTTACAGGAAACTAAAACGCATCAATTAGAAGGAAGCACGGTAGAGGAAACAAACAGGCGAGGTGGACTCAGAGGAGAGGGGGAATCACACAGAGTGAAACTCACAGGATAAGAGATCATTACAGATGTGCAGAACTAACAGGAAAAGGGGACGGACTCAGATAACAGGGATAATCGCAAAGAAGAATAACTCAGAGAGAAAAGATAACTCACAAGATAAACAAAAAATGCAAGGCGGCTGGGGACTCACAGGCGACTCAAACGAGGGGAAAACTCATAGGAGAAAGGAAGTGACAAAAAAGAACAGCTCAGTCTGGGGAGGCACTCAAAGGAAAGGAGAACTTACACGGGAGTGAAATTCACAAAAAAAGAACTCACACAGGAATGGGATTCACATGAGAAGAAAACTGACAGAGGAGGGGTAGTTGCAAAAGAGAAGAACTCCCAGGAGTGTGGAAGTCACAAAAGACAAGACATTCCACACCAGAAGACAAACATGAAAGGAGAACGCACAGGGAAATCACACAGAAGAGGAACTTAAAGGAGTTGGGAACTCACAAAGGTAAGGAAATCATAAAAGAGAAGAAATCAGACCACAGGGGTTCTCACATGATAGGACAACTGTCAGGGGAGGGTAAGTCACAAAGAAGAAGAATTCACAGCGAAGTAAAAGTTACAAAACAAAAAAAACGCACACTCAGTGGGGTTTCACATAAGAAGATAACTCACACAGGTGGAGGACTCACATAAAAGGAGGACACACATGGGTGGGCCACTCACAAAAGAGAATAAATCAGATAGGAGAAGGACTCGCATCATAAGAGAACTCAAAGGGCAAGGGAAGTCACAAGAGAGACGAAATCACACAGGAAAAGGACTCGCATGAGAGGGGACCTCAAAGGGGAGGGGAAGTCACAGAAAGAAGAAATCACACAGGACATGGACTCACAGGGGTGGAGAAGTCGAAAAGGAAGGAAGGTTACAAAAGAAAAGACCTCACACAGGATAATGACTCCCATGAACGTAGAACTTACAGCGGAGGTGAGGTCATAAGAGAGAAGAAATAACAAAGGTGAGGGACTCACAGCAGTGCAGAAATCATATGAGAGGGAAAATTCGCAAAAACTAACAGTTCACACAGGAACGGCATTCACGTGAAAGAGAAATAACAAGGGTGAAAGTCGCAAAAGAAAAAAACTCATATAGGTGGGGAAGTAAAGAAACAGAAAAAATCACACAGAAAAGGACGCATATGAGAGGAGAACTCACAGGGGAGGGGAAATCACAAAAAAGACGAAATCACGCAGAAGAGAAACTTACAGGAGTGGAAAGCGCACACCGTTGAGGAAGTCACAAACAACAAGAACGAGTACAGGAGGGATACTCACATGAAATCAGAACTCACAGGGAAAGGGAAGTCGCAAGACGAAATCACACAGGAGAAGCAGTTACAGGAGTAATAAATTCACAAGTTAAGGAGGTCACAAAAAAAATTAGACAGGAATGGGAGTCATATGAGAGAAGAACCCACAGTGGAGGAGGAAAATCGCAAAACAGAAGAACTCACAGGGGAGGAGAATTCACAAAAAAGAAAAATTCACGCAGGGGGTGGACTCACGTGAGAGGAGAATTAACAGGAGAAGAAAAGTCACCAAAGAAAAGAAATCACACAGCAGAGGGACTAACAGGAACGGACAACTGACCTGGGAGAGGAAGTCACAAATGTGAAAAACTCGCACAAAAGAGCAACACCCATAAACTCAGAAATCACAGGAAAGGAGACGTTACAACAGACGCTAAACCACACAGGAGAGGTATTCACAGGAGTTCAAAATTTACAGGGGAGAGGATGTCACAAAAGAGAAGAACTCGCACAAAAGGGAACTCACATAAGAGGAGAACATGCAGTGGAGGGGGACTCAAAGAAAAAGGTGATTCATACAGAAAGATGACTCACAAGCGAGGAAGACTCGCATCAAAGGAGGAATCACAGGACAGCAAACATTAGAAGAGATGAGAATTCACAGAAGAGAAGAGCTCAGAGAAGAGGAGCACTTGCACAAGAAAAAGTTTTATATGAAGGAGATATCGCAGGAATTGGGATGCTCTCAGAAGAGGGGAACTCGCAGGAGAGAGGGACTCACAGGGTAGGCGAAATCAAAAGTAGGGGGACTCAGAGGAAAAGGAGACTCACAGGAGAAGGAGAAGTCACATCAGAAAAGGAATTGCAGGGGAGGGGAACTAACAACAAGAGAAGAACTGACACAGGAGGACTCACATCAGAAAAGAAGTCACGGGGGATGGTACTCACAGTGGCATAGTACTCACATGAAAAGAAGGGACTCACAGGAGATGTGGATTGATACAGGAGGAGGATTCACATGAGAGGAAGACACACGATAAAGGAGAACTCACAGGGAAAGGCACACTAACAAGAGAGTGAGACTCACCGGAGAGGAGAACTGTCAGAGTAGGGGTACTCACAGGAGACGGCGACTCACAGGAGAAAATTCACAGGAGAGGAGGACTTACAGGAAAGGAGAGGTCACAGGAGAATGGAACTCACAGGGGTGTAGTACTCACAGGAAAGGAAGGGACTCACAGGATATGTAGATTGGTACAGGTGAAGGATTCACATTAGAGAAAGACGGACGGTAAAGGAGATTCGCAAGGGAGAAAGTTTCGCGGGAAAAGAGAACCCACAGAGCACGAGGGCGCACAGTACAAGTAAATTGATACGGGAAGAGTACTTAAAGTAGACTTGGACTCACAAGAGAAGAGAACTCACAGTAGAAAAGAAATCACAGTTGGTGAAGAGGAGGACTTGCAGGACTCACAGGGCAAGGGGACAACATAAGAAGAATACCTCACAAAAGAGGGCGACCCATACGAAATAAAAATATACAGAGGATGGGAAGTCAGAATAAAAAAGAACTCGCTCAGCGGGGAGAATTATATAAAAAAAGAACGCACAGAGCCGGGGAAGCCGTAAAAGAGATTTACTCAAACAAGAGGGTCAATAACGTGAGAGAAGAACTCACAGGGAGGTAAAATTACACAAGAAAAAGCATACAAGCGAGGGAAAGTCACTAAAGAGAAGAAGACGCAGGGCACTCACATGAGAGGAAACTCACAGGGAAGGGGAAGGCACAAAGAGAAGAACATACACAGGAGGGGACTTACTCTCTCAGAGAACTCACAGAAAAGGGGAAGTAGCAAAAGAGAAGAACTGATACTGGAGGGGAACTTACACGAGAAGAAAATTCACAGAGGAGGGGAGACAAAATATAGAAAAACTCGCAGGGCATGGGTATTTACAAAATAAAAAACGCACACAAGAGGGGACTCACGTGAACGGATAAATGACAGTGAATGGCTAGTAACAAAAAAAGATAAAATAACACAGTAAAAAGGACATTCTGGAGTGGAGATTTTGCAGGGAAGCAAAAAACACAAAAGAGAAGGTCTCACAGAGGAAGAGGATTCACAAGATAGGAGAACTCACATCGGAGGGGGACTCGGAAAAAAGAACTCAGAGGAGAGGATAAGATACAAAATAGAGGAAATCACAAACGAGACAAAATCATACGATATTAAAAATCGCAGTTTGAGGAAGTCACAAAAGAGAAGAAATCAGACAGGATAGGGACTCGCATAAAATGTGAATTCACAGGGGCAGGGTATATGCAAAATAAAAGAAATCACACAGGGGAAGGACAAGGACACATCACAAGAGAACTCAAAGAAAACCGGAAGTCGCAAGATATAAGAAATCACATAGGAAAAGGGCACATAGCAGATGAAAACATACAGGAAAGAGCAAGTCACAAAACGAAGAAGTCACACAGGAGAGGGATTCAAATGAGAGGAGAACTCAGAAGGGTGGGAAAGACACACAACAAATGAACTCACACAGGAGGGGGACTTAAATGAGACAAGAAATCATAGGGAGTGAAAGTTACAAAATAGAAGAAATCGCACAGGAGACAGAGTAACATGAGAAGAGAAGTCAATAGGGTGAGGAGGTTAAAACATTACAGGGGAGCGCAAGTCATAAAAGAGATGAACGCACACAGGGGCAGGGCTCACATAAGAGGAGAGATCACAGGCGAGAGGAAGTTACAGAACAGAAAAACACACACAGGAGGTGGACCCATATGAAAGAACTCGCAGTGAAGGGAAGTGAGAAAAGAAAAGAATTCACACAGGAGGCGGACTCATTCGTGAATAGAACTTACATGTTTGGGGAAGTAACTAAAGAGAAGAAATCACACAGGAGAAGTCACATGAGAGGATTATTCACAGTGGTGGGGAAGTCACAAAAATAACGAAATCACACAGGAGAGGGGTTTACATCAGAGGAGAAGTTAAACGGGAGACGAAATCGCTAAAGTAAATAATTTACAGGGGACAGAAAGTCACAAAACATAAGAACACACACACTAGGGATACTCGCGTAAGAACAGAAATCACAGGAAAAGGGAAGTCACAAGGGAGAATGACTCACACAGGAGGGGTCTCAAATGAGAGGAGAAGTCACACGGGAGGGGAAGTCACAAAAAGACAAAACAGGAAAAGACTTGCAAGAAGAACTCACGATTGAAGTGAAGTCACAAAACAGACGAAATCACACAATAGAGGGACTCACAGGGAGGGCAAGTCACAAGAGAAAAGAACTCACACAGGAGATAGACTCGGAGGAGTGGGGAACTTACAGGGCAGTGGAAGTGACAAAAGAGAAGAACTCGCACAGGAGGGGGACTCACCTGAGAGGAGAACTCAAAGGGGAGGGGAATTAGCAAATAAAGCGAAATGACACCAAAGAGGGACTCACAGTAGTAGAAAACAGACAAAAGAGGAGACGTCCAAAAGATAAGAACTGACACAGGAGGTAAACACACCTGAGAGGAAATGAGATAAAAACTAACAGGGCAGGCAAAATCACAAGTGACAAGAAATCACAGAAGAGGGGCTTAGAGGAGTGGACAAATCACAGGAAATCATAAACGAGAAAAACTCACGCAGGCGGTGGACTTGTATGAGAGTAAAACTCATAGGCGAGGGGATTTCACAAAAGAGATCAACTAACACAAGAGGGGGAATCACTCGAGAGGAGAACTAACAGATTAAGGGAAGTCAAAAGAGAGAAGTGATTGCACAGGAGACGTACGTACATGAGTGGAGAACTCACAGGAGTGCGACCCAAATGTGACAAGAAGTTACAATAAAAAGAAATCGAACAGGAGAAGGACTCTCGCGAGAAAACAAACTCACAGGAGACAACAAATGACAAAAAATTACACAGGATAGGGACTCACAGGAGTGGAAAACTCACAGGCAAAAGCATTTCAGAAAGGAGATGACCTCACACAAGAGAAGGACGCATATGAGATCAGAACTCACAAGGGAGGGGAGTTCACAAGAAAGAAGAAATCACGTAGAAGAGATTCTTATGGTAGAAGAGAACTCACAGGGGAGGGAAGTCACAAAAGAGAAGATCTCACACAGGAAAGGAACACAAATGAGAAAATAATTCACAGGAGTGGGAAGACACAAAACAAAATCTCACACAGGAGGGGGACATTACACAAGTGAGGGACTCACTTCAGAGGAGAAGTCATAAAAACGAGGAAGTCAAAAAGGTACAAAATTACAGGGGAGCGGAAGTTATAAAAGGGAAGAACGTACACAGTAGAAGAAAAGATCTCATAGAGGAATGGAAGTTAGAAAAGAAAAGAACTCACACAGGAGGTTGACTCAGATGAGGGGAAAAGTGACAGAGCAGGTTAAGTCTCAAAAGAGAAGAACTCACACAGAAGGTAAAGCCACATGAGACGAGATCTTACAGGGGATGGGAAGGCACAAAAGAGAAGAACTCACACAGGAGGGGCACGAACACAAGATCAGAACTAACAGGGAAGGGGAAGTCACTAGAGAGCAGAAATCACACAGGAGAAGGACTCATATGAGAGGAGAGCTCACGGTGGGAGGAAGTCAGTCAAAAAAGATAAGAATTCAAGGAGGAACGGAAATCACAAAAGAGAAGAACGCACACAAGAGGGGGACTCACATCAACGGAGATCACTTACAGGCAATGAGATTTCACAAAGGAGATGTACACACACACCGGAGGGGCACGCACATGAGAGTGGAAATCACAAAAGTGTAGTAATTACAGAGGAGAGGTATTCACAGGAGTGGAGACCTGACATGGTAGGGAAAGTCTCAAAGAAGAAGGTCTCACATAGGAGGGGGACTGACACGAGACGAAAAATAACAGAGAAGGAGAATTTGCAAATGTTAATAATTCAGAGGGGAGGGGAGTCACAAAATAGAAGAAATACCATAAGATGGCCTCACATGAGATTAGAACTCACATGAGAGGGGAAGTCATAAAAGAGAAGAAACACACAGGGGAGGGACTCATAGCACTGGAGAACATGTAAGGAAAAGGAAGTCACAAAAGAGGGAGACTCAAATGAGAAGGGCATTCACAGAAGTGGGGAAGACACAAAACAAAATAACTCATACAGGACCAGGACTCATATCAGACGAAAATTCACGAGGGGGAATAGCAAAAGAGAAGAAATCGCACAGGAAAGGCACTCACAGGAGTGGAGATATCACAGTAGAAATCGCACAGAAGAGAGTCTCACATGAGAAGAGAGCTCACAGACAAGAGAAAATCACAAGAAAGAAAAATTCATAGAAGAGCAGAAGTCACAAAACAGAAGAACGCACACAGTCGGTGGACTAAGAGGAGAACTTACAAGCGAGGGGAAGCCACAAAATCAAAACTCGCACAGGAGGCAGATTTACAAGAAAGAGAACTAACAGGAGAGAGTCAGTCACAAAATGAAGAACTCACAGGGAAATCTAATTCGCAAAAGAGACGAAATCACACAGGAGATGGAGTCCAATGACAAGAGAACCCACAGGAGAGGGAAGGTCACAAGAGAAAAGAAATCACACGGGAAACGAACCCACATGTGTTGAGAAATCACAGGTGAGGGGACGTAACAAACGAGAAGAATTCACACAGGTTTAGTCACAAAACAGGACAAATCACAGATGAAGGGAGGTTACAAAAGAAAAGAAATCACACAGGAGAGGGACTCAAAGAAATGGAGACTTCACAGGTGAGGGGAAGTCACGAAATAGTGGAAATTGCAGAAAAGAAGGATTCGCATGTTAGGAGAACTCACAGGGGTGGGGAGGCCACAAGTGAGAAGAAATCACACAGGAGGGGGACCCACATGATAGACGAAGCCACAGGGGTGTGGACGTCAAAAAGGGAAGAGCTCACAGTGGAGCGTAGAAGAATGGACACAAGAAAAGGTCTCACATGAGAGAAGAAATCACAACGAGGGAAAGTCACAAAAAAGACGAAATCACACAAGAGAGGTCCTCATATCACAGGATAACTCACAGCTGAGGGGAAGTCACAAAAAAAGAACAAATTA
>JANSTR010206589.1:0-14961 GCA_025434805.1 Antipathozoanthus remengesaui | reverse complement strand
CAAGAAATATAACTAAATTGAAAGAATTGAAATTACTGTGATATTTGCAATTCAAAGTTGTGCAGAGTTTTTTTGCAATTGAAAGAGCTACAGATTCATCAGTAATTATCTATTAGCTAATCTAGGTTATTGCTATTTATTATTAATATTAATATTATTAATATTTTTACGATAGTCACCCTTTTGGTAGAACAAAAACGAAAGCTTTGTTTGAATTATTGGTAAGCTTTCTCTCTTTTTCGTTGTATTCTAACTGAAAAGAAGATCAATGAGTCATATTTGAAAATTGTAAACAAATGCATCTAGATCTTATAAAAAATGAGTACAACAACTTAAATGTAATTTTGAACTACACTACACGATACGTTATTGCTTTCCATGAAGTACTTACAATGTACAATGACAGTGGCAACAGCAATGTTAGAAGTACCGAGAAAGTTAGTTGCCGTGCATATGTATGTACCAGCGTCAGTACGATGGACATTGTAAAGTGTCAAACGCTTTCTTGGTGGGAAAACTTTTGATGAGTCTTCGGTCTTTCTCCAGGTAATTTGAGGCTCAGGGTTTCCAGTTGTATTGCAGTAAAGAGTAAATGTCGAGCTTTCGTTTATTATTTGGTTCTTCGTAGCAGAATTGATTCTAGGTGGATCTGAAGTTCAAGGAGAAACATTAAATTGATAAGTGAAGAAAACAGCCATTATCAGCTGATCGTTATACCAAGATTTTTTTTTGCATTTCAGAGACACTCAGAAACGAACATAGAATATAATTCGTGTTATGATTTATCAAAAGGAACACAAAAAGCACAATACACATCAATTGCTTTTCTCCGAGTTGGACCTAAAGTCCCAAATTACATAATTTTCTTCAAATGAGTGATGTTGATGTGGCTTATGAAGGTTTTCCTTGATGTCTAACTAGTGATGCAATAGCAATTTCAGATTATTTATTATTATCATCAGTGATCTTAGATACTATGGAGAGCTTTATAACAAAAGTTAATAACTCTCGTTGCTTTCTTTTATATCACTCTTGTTCCTGTTGGGCATTTTTGTTACTTACATTGTACATTTAGAAACATTTCAGTCATAGCAATGCCATTCGTTGCAATACAGGAGTAGAAACCTGCATCTGTTCTGTTCACTGCTTCTATAATAAGTGTCTTCCTATTGGCTACAGTAGCACCACTGCTCCCAAGCTTGAACCAAGTTATATTCGGAAGTGGATTTCCAGTTGCATTACAAAACATGCTTAGTCTTTCACCTTCCCTCACTGTGTGGTTCTCAGGACGCATGGTAAATATAGGTGCAACCAGTGCTGCAGAAAAATAGATGCTATTGATGAGATTCGCATAGCAAGGATGAATCACGCAAGCATTGGCTAATCGACCAATTGAGGAGGAAGTACTTAACGTGGAATTGTACTAGTGCGTATTCAGCGTGGAATTGCACTCAACTTGACCTGCGCGCGCACCCTCAAACTTTCCCGCCAAAATTTGTGGCTCACCAGTCGGTTGACAGAGCATTGAAATGGCTTTCGCGCTTCGCGATTTGTGCAATATTATTTTTCTCGTGAAATGAAACGTAGAATACCCTCGTCAGGGCAATTTCCTTTAGAATCTACAGTAGTGTCACTGCTCCCAAGCTTAGACCAGAATATATTTGGCAGTAGATTTCCAGTCGTTTTACAAGATATGCTTATGTGACCTTCCCGCACCGTCTGATTATTCAGCTGGATAGACATAGACATGATGAATATAGTGGAATCAGTTGAGACAAGTATTAAATCAACATTAATCCATTGTCTCCATACTTTTTTGGAAATACTGAAGCAATTGACAACAAGAAGAGAAGAAAATGTTAAATGAGTTCTACAAACGCTAAATTACAGCTACAAGCCTAGAAAAATATGTGTCAGTATTATTGAGTTCCAATACTTAAATAGTACCACCAACGTACCTTTGACCACTACTTCTACAGAAACTGTTGATGGGATCCCGATTCCATTGTTTGCAGAACAGGTGTAGGTCCCTTGATCTTCGAGCTGTGCCCGTCTAATAGTCAACACCTCGCCAGCAGAGGAGCGTTGTCCGTTTAATCCCATCCTCTGCCACGTGATACTTGGGAGGGGATTTCCCGTTGCATTGCAATAGATAGCAAAAGAACTGTTCTCGTTCACAATTTGATTGAGGGGGGTGGCGTACTCAACTTTTGCTGCAACTGCAAAGTAGTGTGTTTGTTATACTGTTAGATAATCAAGGCTTGTCTTTGATTTAGTAAATATTAGGTATCCGATATATTTTTTGTACCTGTTCTACATCGGGTAAAGAATAATACCATTTTCTGTAGTTTGTATACGCGTTCATGAATTAAATACATTGTTTTGTTTTTAGTTCAAACAAATTTCATCTGTAAGAGTGATGTGTTCTTCCTAATTCTACTATGCACGCATAATTGCACTTTGTAACTTTACTATAAACTTGTATATTATTTTTTTTTCATTCTCGTATGCTTACATTGAACATTTAAAAACGCATCTGTCGTTAATGGTTTTCCAATGCCGTTAATTGCTACACATGAGTAGAAACCTGCATCGGTTCTGTTTGCTGCTGCTAGCACAAGTGTCTTCCCAATTGCTAACTTTTCGCCGCCACTATCAAGCTTAAACCAGGTTACATTCGGAGGTGGGTTGCCAGCTGCATTACAAGACATGCTTACACTTTGACCTTCGCTAACCGTCTGGTTCACAGGACGTACGGTGAATGTGGGGCTAACCAGAGCTGCAGGATAAAATAGGTATCGATGACAATGGCAAACTATTACTCCAACAACAATTTCACATGTGGCTTTCTAAACGTAATTCAGAAGATAATAATAATACAAAGTTTTTAGAACAGTAGAATAGCAGGGATAAGTAGTTGATGAATCACACAAGCTCCCCAATGTTGGAAAAAGTATTTGAGTGGAATTGTACCAGTGGCATTACGTACGCAGAGTATAGAGGACGCGCGCGCCCTCAAACTTTCCCACCAAATAGACGTAATTCGCGAGTGAGTTTACAGTGCACTTAAATGGCTTGCTAGCTCTTATCGAAGGTGAAATTTACACTCGTTAGCTCTCGTTGTCTTTACTTGCGAGACTCATTCCTGCTATGCGATTCGAGAAATAATCAACACTTGACTCTAGTGTTTCACTTCATTTCACTTGGAAAATCAGATTGCACTGATCGCTTAGTAATTCGTGTGATATAATTTTTCTCGTTAAATTTAACGTGGAAAATCCTCGTCAAGGATAGTTTCCAATAAAAGCTTGGGTAAACTAAACATGTTGGAGTACTTACGTTTGACCAACACTTCTACAGAAGCTGTTGATGGCTCTCCGATTCCGTTGTTACCAGAACACATGTACGTTCCTTGGTGTTGAAGCTGCGCTCGTGGAACAGTTAATAGCCCGACATAGAAATGTTCGTTGTTCGCTCCCGTCCGTTGCCAAGTGATGCTGGGGCGGGGATTTCCCGTTGCATTGCAATGCACGGTGAAAGAGCTGTTTTCATTCACAATTTGTTTGAGGGGACCGACATACTCAATGGATGCCGGGTCTGGAAATGAAAGTTGTTGTTAGGTTTATAAATCACAATAGTTTCTCGACTTGTCTGACGTCTAAGTCAGCCACATGCAAAGTGTGAGCACCCAGATTAATTAGTGGTAATTTAGTGATGATGTTAAGTTGAAAGGTGAGGCTGATTCCTCAATCTTCATAGCATTTGTAAATGTTGAAGCCACTTCTTATGTTCAGACAACGATTTTGTAGCAGCATCACACTCCTTTTTGATAAGAACGGATAATTTTTGGAGCTGGGTCTGTATGAGTGTTGGTAAATGTAATAGAAATTTCAGCCTCAAATGTTTAGTGAATAAACCCCCTCTACGCTTTTTGTATTAAGCTATATAGACCCGAGGCTGAACAAGTAATTAAAAAATGAACACTTACCCGAGGCAGAGCCAAGGGCGAATGTGAAACTTTGAAGAGACTTTTTCAGACGACGGCCTGTATCACGGCTCAATACAAAAAGCGTAGAGGCGGTTCATTTATTTTATGAGTCAATAATAATTTTCTCATGGAGCGGAAAAGCGTGAGCGAACTCTTTGTGTTTTGCGGTATTAAACTTTTTAGCTCTGTCTTGTTTCTTTTGCTGTTGTTCCAAACCTAAAAGCTGAATTTTCGACCACTTTTTTGCAATAAAAACAAAAACAAGATCGATATTTTAGTTTACGCTGGTTCTACATATATACTTCTCATTTTAAGATCGTTATATAAATACTTTCATATCTTTGTTTTTTACCCGCTTTCTTCCTACTTGCATTCATTCTTATACTTACATTGCACATTTAAAAACGCTTCGGCGGTAGCAGCTCTCCCAATGCCATTCGTTGCTACACAGGAGTAGAAACCTGCATGGGTTCTGTTCGCTTCTGCTATTACAAATGTTTTCCCACTGATTATAGCATCACCGCTGCTTCCAAGCTTGAACCAGGATATATTTGGAAGTGGATTACCAGTTGCATTACAAGACATGGTTAAGCTCTGACCTTCCCTCACAGTCTGGTTCACAGGACGCACAGTAAATATAGGTGCAATCAATGCTGCAAGAAAATTATGGAGGTCAAACTAAGAAACTATTGTAGACATCTCCTACTTCAGTTCATAAATATAAAGATACTATAGAATTTAGCTAATAACGGGACACCAGAAAATAACGGCTAACCGAAAGTAACTTTAATTTTTTACCTTGCTATTAAACCCCAAATGTAACACGCACCCTTCCCCTCGAAAGTAACGGATAATGATAACCAATACCGTGGCCAGCATGCAACCTGAATGACCTTTTTTATGTCTGTTATGCGTCCTCTTTGTGTAAAACCACTGCTGAATTACACTGAGTTGGCTACCCGAAAGTAACGACCCCCTTTGCTAAAACGAAAAAATAACGGGGCCCGTTATTTTTGGAATTCTATGGTATTCTATAAAAGGTAACTGGAAAGCAACAGGTTCACCCGTTCACCCTACTTAAATGCTGTTGACTACTAGTAGAACTAGTGGATGCAACGGGGAAATCTCTAAAACATATAAAGCTTAGATAAACCAAAGTATAGACGTTGTACACTTCCATTTGTAATATCGCAATCTTTTGGCTTGAATTTTAAACATAATTGACATATTATGTACTTACGTTTTATCACCACTTCTACAGAAGCTGTAGATGGAATTCCGATTCCGTTCCTGGCAGAACAGGTGTACGTTCCCTGATCATGAAGTTTTGCTCGTCGAACAGTCAACACCCCGACATAGAAACTGTCATTCTTAGATCCCGTTCTCTGCCAGGTAATATTTGGGCGGGGATTTCCCGTCGCATTGCAATGGACAGTAAAAGAGCTGTTTTCGTTCACAATTTGCCTAAGGGGGCCGACTTGGTCAATAGCTGTTGGGTCTAAAAATGCAGGAGATTGTTTAGCTTTTAACTGTATCTGTCTAACTGTAAATAATTATATCACTTGTGTTGCCTTTATCAATCTTATATCCTTATAACTGCTGATATTTCGTTGTTTATACTGATACTCATAAAGCACCAAAGATACTTAATCTGAATGTTCAATATCGCATGCATATGATAAGAATAAACATTTCTACTATAGTTTTGATACTTGAATGCCATCATTTCCATTCGAAATTGCAACTGAACTAATGATGTTAACCGACTACTTTCAAATTATAGTTGCTTGTGTAGAAAGCCACTCAATTCCTTTTCGTGAGTAGACTTCCCTTCATGCCAGTTCGCTGTTACAGATCTCATCTTTGAATCTCACTTGTAGAAGTCTTTTTGACCCGTTCTTGCTCTCATACTTGAAGGTATATACTTACATTGTATATCTACAAACGCTTCAGTCGCAGCAGCTCTCCCGATGCCATTCGTTGCTATACAGGAATAGAAACCTGCATCGGTTCTGTTCGCTGCTTCAATTACAAGTATCTGCCTATTGGCTACAGTAGCACCACTGCTCCCAAGCTTGATCCAGGTTATATTTGGAAGTGGATTTCCAGTCGCATTACAAGACATGCTTAGTCTTTCACCTTCCCTCACTGTGTGGTTCTCAGGACGCATGGTAAATATAGGTGCAACCAGTGCTGCAGAAAAAGAGTTGCTGTCGATGAGAAACTAGCAAGCAAACAGACCATTTAGTTTTATAAAGTTACAGATAAAACAAATTTAAATAAGTATTGTAAAATCAAATACTGATGTTTGCACACTTACGTTTTACCACTACTTTCACAGAAGCAACTGATGGCAATCCGATTGCATTGCTGGCATAACAAGTATACATCCCTTGGTCTTGAAGCTGTGCCCGTCTAATAGTTAAAACCTCTCCAACAGAGAATCGTTTTCCGTTTAGTCCCATTCTCTGCCACGTGATACTCGGGAGGGGATTTCCCGTTGCATTACAATAGATAGCAAAAGAACTGTTTTCGTTCACAGTTTGATTAATAGGGCTGATGTGCTCCACTGCTGCTGGGTCTGAAAATAGAAACGTTGGTTGCATTAGCAGAAGTGACGACGATTCTGTCTTCTGAAAATATTTGGGATAGGATTGGAAAGTGAATGAATGAATGGATTAATAAATTAATTAATTGGAGAGAGGAATTTCAATGTGTTAGTGTAATATAGACAATCGACAAATAACAATATACTAGTGAATGTGACTGTGTGTTTTGAAGACAGATGTTGTGATAACATCGGTATTATAGTTCAAAAATCTGGTCTCTCCTATAACATCGTATACCCATTATTTTAAGGCACTTTCTACGATATATTAGAATCTGTGTCATTGCCTTCTGTGTATTGAACAAGCAACTTTTGAGTTCAAAACTTGCTATGTAGTATAATTGTGTTTTCATCTATTTACAGGCTAACATCGCTCTGCTTTTAAAAAGGTAAAGTGACCTTCTTTAGCGAGGGGAACACGTCACAGTGCGTACTATAACTAACAAATATGTGGCCCCCAGTGTGTTCTTTACCCCAACTTCTGTCAGTGCTTTGTTAAATATCTGTACGATATATAGAGATCCAGCTGTATGAACTAGCAGAAAGTTGAAGCAGACGTTAGAGTCATAAAAATCGAATTTGGGACCTTTTGCTACAATGGCACCGCGATACAAACTGTGCCACATCTGTACTGATCTGTTTGAAGATCGTACTGGGGACTTCTAGCTCCAAAGGCTGCGCACTAACGGACTTAGCTACGTCTGCTTCTTAGTTTAAAGTTAAGACGTACTAGCATGATACTCACACTGAACATAAACAACTGACGTTTCTGTAGCAGGGTTGAGCACGCCATTTGTCGCTGTGCAAACATATGTTCCGCTATCGCTTCGGCTAATTTGATTGAAGACAAGTCTATTTCCTCTTGCGACTACCTTGTCTTCGTCTTCAGGCTTGGACCAAATGATGGAGGGTTGTGGAAACCCACTCGCATTGCAGTAGATGACAACAGAATCAGTTTCGTTGACAGTCTGGTTTAGTGGACTGATGGTCGCAATGGTTGGTGATACTACACACAACGAGCATAGACTAGTAAGTGAATGCATGAATAGAAAACTTTCTCTTATGCAGACTGCAATTTAATTAATAGCTATTAATTTGTTAAACCATTTTAGGAATCAACGTTCTTATGATGATAGTATTTATGTAATAGAGAGGTGTATTTCTCTCATTGGCACATATTTTCAGATGATATCAGGAATACAGAATAATGTGATGGTCACAAAAGTATTTTCAGGAAACTTTGACTTCTAACCATTTTGCAAATATGTTAGAATTTTGCAGCACAATTTGTTAAGAAACTAATTATAAACGTTGCCCCTGCCGGAATTCTATCGGGGTTCCTATATATAAGTACCCATCTTCTTAACCTCTGAGATATCTGGTTTGTAGTTCATATCAAGATAAAAACAACCAATGAGGTCTGATTAGCAAAACTTACATAGAATTGTAGTTTGCTTCCTATCAGTGCCGTACTGGTTCTCTGTCACACAGGTGTAGATACCCACGTGATCACGCGTAACGCTGTGGATCGTGTAGTTAGTATTGGAAGAGCTGGTCCTGTTCTGAAGCACGGATCCATCCGGGGACAGCCAGACTACGTATGGTGTGGGGTTTCCCTTTACAGCACAAGATAACGTCATACTCTTGCCTTGAACGAAAGGCTGGTCCTCGGAGACCCATACAACTTTAGCGGGAACTGCAATTGGAAATAAAGACAATTGACCGATCCAGAAACGAAAATAGGACTGGGTCTGTCCACCCAAACGGTCCCAGAAGGCAGTTGTCAACTGGGTGTTTTAGACAATCCATCATTAACAATCTTCGCAAGGTTATTGTTTTAGCACAATAAGTGTGACTTTATTTCATCCAAAAACAATGCGATTAGGAAAATACCTTATCTGAATCACACCACAGTCGATACTCACTAATGACTGTGTATTGTTTGTTGATGTAAAATTAGCACTTGTAGCGTTGCTTTCTGGGACCGTTATGGGTGGACAGTCCCAGTCCTATTTCGTTTCTGGATCGGTCAATAAATCGGAAACTAGTTGATCGATGTCTTTGTAATGCATCGTGTATTTATGTTTTATATTTGAATTTATTCTTAAATTTAGGTTTGTCCATCAGAATAATTTATTTATAGTTTATAATAGAGCTTTCGACTCACTACTATAGCTTTGTTCTCCTCCAGTCACGTGCCTAGGTACAAATAACTTCACCAGGTTGTCCAAAAATTATTTTTGTATTGTTGTTACATTTTGTATCTACATAAAATCAAGTTGACTTCTAAAATCCTTTACAGATTTAGGACAAGCAAATAGTGCAAATGTTGCTTCTTACTCAAGATAATTAATTGAACAGTTGTCGGTGCGAGGCTCGTCGAACTGTCGATGGAACATCGGTATCTCGCGTGACTGTGTTCCGTAACTCCAAAAAGCAACAAAGTTGCTTTGTCGCTTTTGCTTACGGCAACATGCTGCGTGTCGTGAAAGACGAAGGTACCGAGCTGCCACGATTTTACTGCCAAGTTCACCCAACCATAAGATTCCTCTCGTGCCCAGATCACTTGAAAAAAACCCGAGGTGCTTTCATCTGGTCCAAGCACGAAATCCCATGCCAGGGAGACATTGGATCCAAGGAGAACGTATTGAGGATCAGCTGGGACGGTTTTCCACGATAAACAATCTGTTGGTGTAATTCACTAAAGATTAACCGTGTTTAGTGATATATATTAAGTGCTTCTCATGGGCCTTTCATCACTTTCAGCTTTTAAGATTGAACTGAAAGCACACACAGGCGCCTATGGCAGCTGCTATACGGTCCATGCTTGACTTGGGAGCACAGTCTACAACCAAATGAAATAGGTTGTACATAGGTGACAGACCGCAACATCGACATTAGCCTAATCCAATCGACAAGTACATGTGGTTTTTTCAAGTTCTCCGATAAAACTCCAAGAATCTAGACCAACGGCTTAACGGCCCTGCCCGCCCTTCACTCTCAAAATAGTATCGAAACACGTGACTCAAAGGGATTACAACATGGTTACCTGAGCCAGTTTTTACTAGCAATTTCAGGATTCGAACCAGCCAGAATTCTGAACGTTTTAGCTATGCACATATTACAATTACAATAACAATTTTGGTTTTCCTTGTCTTTTATTGTTGTTTGTTCAGTAAGTGTGATCACATTGTGGATTCCTACAATGTTCTACAATTGGTACAGAATTTAATGGAGCTGAAACCAATTGTAGAACTGCACACAATTTAGGTATTCTACTGATCATTAGTTGCTGAATGTCTTCATTTTCCCTTGATTTGCTTTTCCTGTTTATCCTGTTTATTTACAAATTCATCAAAGGAAACTACTTTTTTCTGTGTTCTACGTTCTTGTAGGATGATGCCAAGTGTAAATGCATAAGGACATGTTATAACATCTGATTAATTAATCCCAACTTTACTATTCGGCGTGTACGTCATTGACATACCTCCACAGTTCGCCATATATCCCAGAACTACAAGAATAGCGAAGCCCCGAATCATCTTATCACTCACTGATTCAAGCACTTCACCTGAAAAATAGGTGGAGAACATGTATGTTATAATCAAATGGATAATAACTTAAGCTCCTGATACTAAATGTCTATTATACTGTTAGCTGTTAACAGTATACATTCTCCACTTACGTAAGTAAAGAGTACAAAATATCTATATCTGAGATTCAACTTCCTAAGTTATTGGTTGCTATATAATTACAAACATTATACATTAAATACGTTAATGATAGCACCTTTACGCCAGGAGTTGATGAAACTTACCTACTGTACTGAATAAAATGAAATATGCTTTGTTGTTTTGAAACGTCTTTTTTAGGAACTGAAAGAAAATTTGGTACTTATAATTAGTTGAAAAGATTCAGTGTGGAGACATTTTCTTGAATATTATTATTCTTTTTCTAAAACCTAGACGAAAAAATATAAAAGCCAAATATGCATGGTTGTTGCGCAGTGATTTACTTAATGGAGCTTTGAACCAAGACGCACCTATTCAACACAATTCCAAATCTTGGTTACTCTCTCATTTAGATGACTCTCTTCAGTTTTTATGAGGTGACAACAACTTATGAAATCAATATACTGAACATTATATTTACATCTGTGATAAACAAACTACTTTAGTTTGTTACGTGAAATAAACATGCAGATTCAAACATATTAGTCACACAGTTAGAAAGACCTAAAATCAAACTACCATGATTTGTTTTATGTCTAAGAAAAGTCATGGTTTCTCTATGAGTCAAACTCTTGCACTGCATCATAAATGCACAAAATTATTGAATTATTTGCCTTTTTGGCGATTATTTTACTGGCTATCACGATACATATATTTTACCAAGACACTGAGCGCTCTGGAGTTAACAAATAAATGTAACTCTCAAATAGCATCGTTTGGCCAGATAAGTAAAATGCAAGTATCGAAGAGCTGACAACGAAGCCATCTCTCCTTTTGTTTGACTTTACAGGTTAATTATGGTTGCACAGAGAAAGACAGAGTTTCTATACATCAAATTAGGCATGAGTTAGTACATAATGCATTGTACTCGTCAGTTATTCCAACCTGCCCTCTGATCGCCGGCTAACTACGACTACAAATTCTGGGAGAATCAGCTCCCCGTCAGCCGATGAAACAGAGTCGCGTTTAACGTGATTATGGCCCAACTACAGTGCATATTGAAAATCAGGCCTTTTAATACAGAGAAGGAAACTTTCGACTGTAAAAGCAGAATGAAGGAGAGATGTTTGCCGCAACAGGAAATTGTTTCGTATTTCTTAAAATACGTAACTGCGCTAAATAAACGTTGTAGGTGGTACAAGATGTAAACTACGAAGTAAATATCAAACAATTCTAGGTATTTATCAACTTTCAAAGTCTGTTTAGAACTGACTGATCTGATCTGAATTTTGTATCTAGAGAAAACTATTATTTGACACATAAATGCAAACGTTGTGCAAGTTAATATGAGTAATCAAAAAAAATGGAGAGAGCCTTAATACTCACAAAAAATATCAATGTGAACGACAAAGTCCAGACCTCCATGTAAACACACAACGTTGACACATGTACAAGGTTGTTATATTTACGCGTTAAACTATTGCATCGGAATTAGGTACGCTGGAAATAAATGGGTTTCTTTGTTTATTCACACTGCCGAAGTTGTCACCTAAAATTTTCCGTATTAAGGTTTTCAAGAAGGAATCGATATAATTATATAAGAGGTTGGTTGGTAATTACATTACCGTTTAGAAAACAAATTCGAAAAGACACAAAAACGTATCTTTGTCGCTTTCGGTTTAAGGTAACTTATATTTGTTGTGGATGAATAACTAGCTCTATTGTTACAAGGGGTGTCTTTTCAAATAATTTACTAAATGAACAACAAATGGGTCGTTGGAGTAAACACTTCATCAAAATGATTTGTTGTTTTGTAACGTATCTGATCGCTGTTTTAACTTGAAGTTGCCTGCTCTTGTTAGTTTTATTTTAAAGTCCTTAATAGTGAATTAATACCTGATGGTGTAGAAAAATATATGTGAGGATTAGTACTGGTAGCAAATATAAATAGAATTTTCGGTTGTTGTCCCTCGCCATTCCCAAATGGCCAAAGACTAAAAGCTTTTGTTTATTCTCAAGAGCTTGCATTAGTTATTTCAGTGAGTGCCGACCTGTCACAAAGAACAATGCTTATGAACAGATTCTTTCGAAAAGGTTAAGAAGTTCTTTAATAAACAAGCACAATGGCATATTTTAAGTTTGATCCACATTATACCTGACTTAGAAAATTGTATATAGTTGTTCAGTGCACATGTATAAGAATGTACATGAGGGGGCAGAGGCAGAATCATAAATCGTGAATCATCGTTAGTACGAATCAAACGTTTTCTCCTATGAAAGTCGGGGAGCCCCATCTAATAATGCAACAATCAATGAATTGTAATAAACCGAGAGTTTCTATAAAATGAATCACGAAGAATCCGGCCGGGAAATTAAATAAGAGTTGGGAATCATGAATATTTAAGTTTACTGGTTTACCTTCCGATCCGATGACCAGTCTTTAGATTTATTTCTTTAGTTTCCTGTTATATGGTGCGAAAATATGAAATCGACCTAGTTCAAATCAAGAGGTTGATACTGAGAGACAAATGTTCTTAGAATTGGATCTAGTTTTGTTCTTCGAAGTCTTAATGTAATATTCATTTAATGATCCTCCCTAACATTGCAAAATCCGTCTACATTTTACAACACTATGTAAGACTTCACAATCAGCTGGAACGTCGTGTACATGACTGAATTGGTCTGCAGTGATTTGCGCATTTCCAAACCTATAATTCCAAGTAAATCTCCCTTTGTTAGACCAAACCTCAGTTGTGTTCGTGGCATGTTCTTTATTTCTTCTGTCTGTTTCTTAGCATAAGAAGGCAGTATAAACACAGTACACAGTGGTATTACTTAAAAGCTGGTTAACGCAGTACAATCTCTATTTACCTGTCTCCATTTCGTATCTATTTTACATCTGCTGACAACCAATAACAGGAACAAAAAATTTCCAGTTATAATATCGATTGCCTTGAGAGATTTAACAAGAGTGACTTTTATGAAAATAAAGCTAAAATAATGTTACCTCGGTACGAAGGTAATTGGATTTTACCTCGTCCCAAATGTTCGTTTACTCCGTGCCAAAGCATAGGAGATGTCTTGCAGTGACAAAGCCTGCTCCACACGAGCAAGGTTTTCCTTGACAAGTTTTATTTGATAGTAGCGTACAAGGAGAAACAAAGACAGTTCCCTTAACATTTACCAATGCTATCAACTCGCTTTATTGAAGTATTCGAATTGACAAAATGCACTTCGAAGACTTGGTATCTTGTTTAAGTCTTATCAGATATAAATGTTATAGTAGGTAATTTGGAATTTCAGATCATCAATACAACAGGGACAATACGTTTGACCAACAACTATTAAAAAAGACAAGTATCCATTTATCTTCTGAGATAGCTTAAATAGTCATAATGAATTGCGTTTCTGGAAAACGTTGTTCACTGTACACAAGTTTCCCTTAGGAATTGAATAAGACCTTGATTTAAGAAACGACATGGCAACTAACAAAGCGACAACGTCATTCTGCTATTACATTTGACAGCAGTGTCACCTAGCAGAAAAGAGCAACATACACAAGTCATGTAAATTAACCTCCTTTTTCGAGATGCCAACAAGTAATAACTTTTTGATGTCGTTGCAAAGCATAATTCCACCTCATTTCGAAAGTATTGTCAAAACTGAGAACAGTTTACATTGTCTGTGATATTTTGTTCCTCATTTCACTTCAGTGTCCGTTTCCTTCATTTAACTGATAAGAATATCCGTGTTGGGTTTTTTCTGTTCATTAGAGGAATTATTATAACAGAGAAGGTTATTTTGAATTTTGGCTGAGGTGTATTGTACAATATATACACAACAGAAATCGACAAACAAATCCTTCAGCTTAATTATTCATCGACCGCCAACCAAATACCTTTTTATATCAAAGCAGTTAGTTCCAACCAAATAGAGACTTTAGAAGGTGTTTCAAATAGTAAAACTTTGTTGGCACTGTTTGGGCATGATTTGATAATTAGAAGTTTTAGATTTTTGCTATCATGCACTCCACAACATGTAAACGATAAGCAAACGGCACAATTATAAACATAAATATTACTTAACGTCGGTTTAAATTTACCTTTACGATTTGCTATCCTGTCCCGAACATCCCTTGATCTTTGATACCAACAATCTAGGCTCCTTCAAGTTCAAACGTTTTTGATAGCTGGCCACTGATATAAGCAGAGTTACATCTTGTCAAGCAAGCGACCTTTATTGTTTGTCGTTTGTGATGTCTTTTCACTTGGAGGTGAAAGACTAATTGTCTGACCACAGCTTATGCCAGAACAATGCTCACTTAGTAATTTCTTCAAGAAGAAGAAAGAAGCTCTTGGTTAATTATATGTTTAAGAGAAAACTTGTAAACAAACACAATAGCAAATTCGCGTTTGACGCATTAAATCATTGCTTAACGTAACGGTTTATTAAAGACGAAAACCATATAACAATAGCAGCAGAAGTTTAGT
Source organism: Antipathozoanthus remengesaui (assembly GCA_025434805.1). Lineage (NCBI taxonomy): Eukaryota > Metazoa > Cnidaria > Anthozoa > Zoantharia > Parazoanthidae > Antipathozoanthus > Antipathozoanthus remengesaui. The sequence continues at coordinate 204 of JANSTR010206589.1, read as the reverse complement.
TCATTTCAGCAGAGACCACTGCCTAATTAAGTATCTGGAAATTTGTTTCTTCCTCATATAATTTACTCATAAGCAGGTGGTGTAGTTACCTAAGGGTCATAGAAGTGAAATGATTATTTTAACTTAATGTGCTGTATGTAATGCTCTGGGTTCCACAGTGTACTCATACTGACGTGCCTCACCTGTACTGTGTGTAATGCTCTG
>JANSTR010206478.1:0-14963 GCA_025434805.1 Antipathozoanthus remengesaui | reverse complement strand
GTTGAATCAAAAGTTGCCAAGGAAAGCAAAAGATGCTCAAGGTTGCTCGCAGTACAAAAAGTTGCTGAAAACGCTAAAAGTCCCTCAAAAGTTGCTGAGCACAATTTATTTATGCCCGCATAATCGTTTTCAATATACGTCTTTGTTAAATAATGTTTGGTGAAGGAAGAAAACAAGAAGTAAAGAAGGAGGAGAGCATACCTCCACGCTCCCTCACCCTAACAAGCTTGCTGGGTTTTGGGGTAAGATGTGCGCTTTCTATTTCTAAGGCCTTTCCCCAACAAATCTATTCGTAGCACCGCCCTGTTTGTATATTGTTTGATCTTGTACTGAACCAATGTATGTAAAAAATAATTACAATTCAAGTAATTTCGATTTATGTATTATTTTCAATAATTATGGTTGCACACATGTTGAGACCATGAGTAAGATGGCCAATCAATTTGTAGCATTTGCGTTCCATAGTAAAAACAGTGACCAGATTTCTACTAAAGTGATTATACGGAGTGGAAGAGTTTATATCAACATATTTATATATAAACGAAATTTTATCGAAGAGTTGCCATGTTTGAAGCACTGCTGATGATAAAGCAGACATCGTTTCTACAGACACACATGGCTCATCGGTTTCACAGCCTCACAGTCACATTGTAATTAAATTCTACAAACTGAAGTAAAAAACTTAGATGATCAATAAAAACTCTTGAAATACATTTTGTAAACTGGTGTTCAATTATTGTATACGTAAAGGCTTGTTGCGCACACGTGCATATATGTGCAAGAATTCAGTATCGCATTAAAACCCTGACCAAACGTATATTGGGAGTCGATGCTAGTCAGTCAGGCCCTGTGGAGGGGGAGGAGGAGCTGGGGGCTTAAGATCCCCCTCTCCCACACACCTTTTTTGCTCGAAAGAAAAGAGAAAGGTAAACAGTGGGCACAGCTAGAGAAATTAAATAATTCGACGAAAGAATAAAATATAGTGAAGAAATTATCTTTATGATTTTGCTGAAAAAAATGAAAACAGGAAGCGTAACTTCGGAACTTTCAAAGAAGCAAACATTTCAAGCAAGCCGCTTTAGCTTTCAATAATTGTTGTTAAATGAATATATCTAATCTATAACTGAACGCTCGACGTTGCTGACATTTGAGTGTCAATTGCATGCATATGAATACAGTGTATGTAAAGTTACAGATATTTTTAGTATTACCTGTGCATGGAAGGTAGGCCGCGATATTGAAATAGAGAACACATTCTTGTTCAGTTGTCATTACACAGAACCTCTTCCATAATAGTCAAATAGCTAATTCATTTACCCTAACACTAGGCTTGATTTCCAAACGTTACCCTCTCCATAACGCTTCTAAGTATTTGCAAGAGAGGCCCAATTATTCACGGTTATAAAATTTAAGTATACGTTCCCAGGTTTCAGACATTCAAAAAAATTTTCCCGGGCGACTAACTTGTAGCGACTCTGAACCTGCACAAGCTTTTGTGCAAGTTTTCACCGTTTGGTCAAAAAACGCAAGCCAATACAAATTTGATCTTAAATTTTTAAGCAACCGTTTTTTTTTCTACTCATCCACATTAGTATTTTTCAACGCTTCAAAGTCCTCTTCAGTTTCGGAAAGCAAAAACAAGCAAAGTGCTGCTCTGCATTTCCTCTTGATAGCAACACGAAGTACTATTTTGAAAACTTGTGTTAACAAAAGTTGTCTCCGCAAGACAATTTCCTAGTGGTTTTGAAAAACTTGCGTCCAAACTTGCAATGATTTGCGAGTCCGTTTGGCCACCCAACGTAAATCATTACAAGTTTTGTCGCAAATTTGAAATTCAACCAAACTTGCACTGACTTGTATCGTAACGTTTAGCCAGGGCTTCATAGAAGACGGCAAAAATGGTGAACTGAATAAACATTATTATCAATTTGCACAGCCAAATGACAATCTGCCCTCTTTTAAACTCGCCTTTTTTATGGCAAGATGATAAATGATCGGGCTGTGAATGCGTTTGCCGGCCTGATTCTATATGATTGGGTGCAGAAAAGCCTAGGCAACTTCACTTGGCCAATGAGATTCTAAGGATATCATTTCAATGCCAGAGCTGGAGCGAATTCTTGTTTGTCACTTTGTAGTGCTGCGGTGAACGTTTGGAGTCTGAAGATATTACTTTGAAATAAAAGAAGCCCCAAATTTTCGGCCTTTTTCTAGTCAAAACTAGGACTTAGACAACGGGCAAGCTGTAGCTAGATGAAACTGGGTAAGAAGCTCAAGTGAAAAACATCAATAGAGCAATTGAGTGATGAGTGAAAAAGTTCGAGGAATGAGTGACCGAAAGGAAAAATTAGTGGGGATCTCAATACAGTAAGCCAACAAACTTGAGTGAATTTCTGCGGAAGTTCTTTGCTGACGTGAAAACAAAGAAAGACCAAACATTAATCCCAAGTCGGCATTGGCTGGAATTAGAGTAGCAATTCATCTCCATCTCGCCTCAGGGGCACCCAACGAGAAAATTCTCAAAATCGTTCCAAATGGGTCATGTCATGCGTTTTATGCCTTTTTACTGTATATTCAGTACGTTTCGAGCAATCCTAGAACTTAATTAACTGTTCGGATTTTCTAGCCGAAGATTCTAAATTCCAATTACAATTACTTAGGTATAGACTTTCAATTTCCGAATTTGGTAGTTGAAAATTAGAACATTACGAATGTTTCAGGGCACCACTTTATATTTCAAAAATACGCAAAGATTTTAAGAACATCAGAATATTTAAGGGGACCTTTTTTCTATTGGCAGATATTTATTAATCCGAAATTTCTAGTTTGAGTTTGGTACGTGAGAATTACGAATTATGTAGGTTTACGAGGATATTCTCGAAATTTATAGGTGAAAAAGAATCAGAAAATAGGAATTTTCTTAATGTATCCAGGCGTGCAGCCAGGATTTTTCACAGGGGGTGCGTGTGAACACTTTTGTAGTGTAATTCTACAACTGAATTATCATATCCCAGACACCCTTCGCATCCCCTGCCTACGTGCCGGGGATCAACGTCATAGTTTGTTACCATAGCTTTATTTAAAAGGTTTGTGGATACGCTCTTTACGGTGTCTCTAGGTTTCAATAGTTTAAGAAGCCAGATAACTTTATACAGACCTTCCAACCTCTGAAACCCCTAAATCTTGAGGTCCCAAAATTTCCCGTAAAAAATCTTGAGATTTAGGTCCCAAATCTTGAGACTTGTGAAAGTGAATAAAATACAAGCCTGAATATGTTACCTGCACGAGAAATAAAGCTTTTTTTCCCAGGAGACTTCGCGCTCTGATTTAGCTGAGCATCAGAATGAGTCCGTTCAAAAATAACTCGGCCCAGTTTCCCCATGATTAATCGACAATGTCAACAACAAACGCATCGAAATGATCGAGGATTAGGAAGGTATCAAAGAACTAGAACTAGGAAGGCGAGGGAAAACGAAACTTTATTTTGGAATCACTATCAGAATGTTAGTTAGAGGTTTTCTATAATTTTTTCTAATAGGAATTTATTAGAGCTGGAAAATCGTGAGATTTGGATGTTAAATCGTAAGACCGCGAGATGCGACCTGAAATCGTGAGTCTCACGGTCAAATCGTGAGAGTTGGAAGGTCTGCTTTATCTATCGTAAAATTCTCTATACAGTTTATTTTACACACAAGCGCTCATGCTTTTCATGATCATGCTTTTCATCTTCATGACTCGTCAATCTTAAAATACAGAATTTTACAGCTAGCCATTGCCAGCTGGTAGAATGTTTTGCGGAATAATATATTTAACGCAAAGCTTGCTTGGTAAGACAGCGCTAACCGCAAGGAAGCAAGAAAATAGGAATCAACATTGCAGGTTTTGCTTCTTTATTCACTACAAGGTAAACATACGGGCATTCAAACAGATATTAGTATGTGCTCAATTTTGATTGGCTATCATGACCAATCAGCGCCATTCCCACGCGGCCGAACGTGACTCTGGTGGACACAGGCCCCACAACAAACATGTTTGCATGTGACATCATAGCAGCCATGTTGGTGTTACAATCTTTTGTTGTGGACACCAACATGGTTGCCATGACCTTGTCATGTGAACCTTTGGGACTGAGTGAAAACCAGCAATTGCTTTTCATATCATTTGTGAAGATTCGCATGGTACAAAAACAATTCTAATCCGAGAAACATCAGAGCGATATCAGAGGATTTGCTTCATGTGATTAAAACCAGTGGTACTAGAAATGGAAATATCGACAAAGTGGTCAGAGAATAGAGCAAATCAAGACAACTAACTCACGAGGTAAGTACCAGCCGTGAATTATTTGTACAAAATTGAATCGAATATATATTTTCTTGGTACCGTAATTCAAAATCCAGCTGTCTACTGACAACCTCAAGCAAATTCGATTCAAGTTCAAGTTTCATGAAATATCCTTTACACAATAAAGGTAACGTACAACACCGCCCGCAAATGGCGAATTTTTCTATGCTAGCTTCACGACAACTAGAAACACTCACAACATATATTGCCTTGGTCACGTGGACCACAGTTAATAGAAGAAGTGGTTATGAAAGATATCAAACTTTAAAAGAAACATACAAGTAATGTACAACAAGCAATATCCATGCACAATCTTTTTTTAAGGTGTTAATGATACTGTTTTGGTCGTTTATTTGTATTATAAACGCTTTTGTGTTTTCATAATTAAGGCCTAACAACAAAAGAAAGAGGCGAACAAAACGTGCAACAAAGGTTTCATAACCATTGCTTGTATTAACTATGGCTAGGGCTGTCTTCTTGATACCTGGTTGTTATTTACACCGGAAAAACTATATGCATGCATATCGTTTCTTGAAATTTGTACTAAAACAACTAGAAAAAAGTTTTCAACTTCTGATGGACTCATTATTTTTATTTCTGTCAATACAAATCTCGCATGTGTGTTTCTGAGGCAAATTGAATGCAATTTTTTTCAAATGACAGGGAATCATAATTTCTGTTTTGCTGTGGATTCTGAAAATTGACTAAAACTTTAACGTAACTTTTCTTTTCAAACGTCTATGCTTTTACAATCATTTTCATAACATGTAACATCATGTTGCCGAATGCTCTTGGATCTTAAATTGTAAATCCCTCCTTATTTTGTTAATTTCTGTGTGGGTAAAAATGGGCTTCCAGCTATCCCAACTATTATGAGGATACTCGTTGATAAATGTTTCAAAGAACTTCATTACGTACACGCCACAGTCGGTGTTATTCGGTTGCTGTGGGACAATTGGGTACACTACTTTGGCTAGTGTTGGCTTTGCTTCAGGATTCTTTGGCTTGTATTTGGCAACCCATTCATCTCCTAGGTAGCGCTGGATCTTTAGCTCAATGTCTGGGCGGATGGAAGGTTTGGTGGTACCAGGTGTCATATTTGTAGAATCCAGCAGTAAAATCCCCTTTGGTGCCTTGTTTTCCATAACCACAATAGTCAAAATCCAATGCCCACCAGTGCAAATAGGAATAAAGACAAAGTCTTTCTTGAAAATCTCCACATTTCTTGTCCATCTCCTGATTGCTGCTGGATTGAATTGGGTCAGAAGTTTCTTGTAAAAACAAGAGTTAAAGAGATAAACTCTTTCTCTGAAGGTGTTTGGAAGCAATGTTTCTGCTGTCAGATTGAGATGAAAGTCAATAAGGCTGTCATCAATTAATTTACCCTCTTCAAGTCTTGCAATACTGTTACTAAAAATTTCACAACGTCCATCTCCCAAATTTAAATAAAATAAAGTTCTAACTGGCAAGACTTTAACATCAAGGTCTGCATCCACATCTGCTGTATCATCAACTGGCTTACGACTTGTCACACCAATAATACCTGCTTCATAAGACACTACTGTATTCGTAGCGGTTGTATTTGCATTTACAAACAAACGTATGTAATCACAAAGTTCTTTTACACTGTCAAACTTCAATACAATTGCCGTTCCTTCACTGTCAATCATGCCACTGGAGTTTCGCGCATGTGAATCAAAGATGTACCAGAAGGAGTAGTTGTGGAGAACAGTTATTGTAAAATCTAATAAACGGAGGAGATTAATTCGTATTTTACTGTAAAGGCCACTGCATATTTTCGGTGTGACCCGCTTTTTCCAAAATGTAGTAAATACCTCTAGACGTAGTTAATTTACGGTTGACCAGTAGTAAAAATATTTATTTCTTAGTTGACCACTAATGTGTTTACAATTGTAAACCATTCCAGTGTGATGACCTCATTCCCCTGGGGTATATCAACTGTATATCTAGATTTAGTTTGTTCACGTGCGGGCCGGAGCCGTTTCTTCTTTGTGCATTAAAATATTAGAAAATATATCGAAAGATTTTTACAAGTTGCCTTGATAGCATCAAACAATAAAACAAACCCCGATCAGGGATCGCGCAGCAATTTTTGGATTGGAACGGCTAGTTCGCGCGTAGCTATAGTTCCACCGAACGAACGCAGTAGGCGCGACCATTCTATTCACTAGCTGGCCCAAGGATAGACAGGCTAACTTGTGAGAGAACTGGGGAAAAGATAAAGAGAGGGATGATTACAGTTAAGTTCAATGAAGACGCTTTTGCTTTTTTATACTTTTTATTAAAAATACAAAGATTTTGAAAAATTTTGGAATATTGGGGCGGCTAAAGCCCCATAACCACCCCCGCTGCGCGGTCACTGCCTAATGTATCAAGAAAGTAGGAAAAGGTTTAGAAATAAATCTTTCTCAATTGTAAATAAATTATAAACTCGAACGTGATCACGATCGCTAAATATTTGATGAAAAGCAGTTTGAATTTAATTAATAATAATAATAATCAATAATGAATTTACCACAATTTTTGCGCAAATCAAATGAGCCGGCTCGCAGGTAATTATTTCCGTACCACTAAATAGCAATAGAATCATAACCAGAGTATGTGACTATGAGGTTGTTCGGACACTGTGCTTAAAAACTCGTTAAAAATCGTGCCGCGAAGATGTTACACAACATCGATTTTTACTAAAACTTTGTTGCGCGAAAAGTCGTTCCGTATAACGTTACCTTGAATTGACACCACAACTCCGAGGCAACTTACCTGAACTTACTGCTGTTAATTAGTGTTATACATTGGCCATGTTGATGTTGGCTCCGTTTCGAATTCCTTAGGCCAATCGAGCTATTGTGCATCTTTTCACGAATTGCACGAATTCATTAGCGGAAACAACCGAACATGGAATTCTAAAGTTTAAAGAACGAATTTTTTAGGGGAACAAAATTCCAGGGTGCCGAAAACGCCAGATGACGTTTTCAAGAGCAAGTTTCAAGAAAGTTCCTAGAAAATTTCCCGAAAATGTTAGGGAAACTTGCTTTCCCGAACAGATATTGATCCGAAATGGTCGTTGGGTGCCCTTGAGTGGTAACTAAAATACCTTGCAATTGTGGGCATAAGTCAAAAACCGACATGTCAATTATATTTCCTGACTATCCCAAAAGAAAAGGCTTTCATGGTTGACTTTTGTGAGTTCTCGATAAACATTTCGCTCCTTGCAATTGTGGGCATAAGTCAAAAATCAATATGTCAATTATATATATTTCCCGACTATCCCAAAATAAAAAGCTTTCCTGATTGACTTTATGAGTTCTCGATTGTAAGCATTTTGCTCCTTATAAATGATATGAATTTCGCATTTACACTAAGAATATAGTTGGCCTCCCTTACCGCCTACCTATGACTGTATGAGTATGAATCTTTCGAGGCCAATCAAACTATTTTGGGAAAATACGAAAACCGTGAAATTTAAATGTAAATAATTTTATTAGCGGCAAAATTTTTCTACAAGAAATGTCTGCAAGCAAAATGTCACCTTTGTCCCTTTTCCACACTCCATTTACCAAACATGGCCCTTTCTTTTTATATCAAACAAATAAACAAAAGAAAATAAATAATTTCCAATTACTTGTCCGGCCTTTTATGGCCAAGAAACTCACCACTCAAGTTTTACCTCACGTGCTGGTTAGAACCGGAAACCTTATGTCACCACGCCGCGCACAGATTTTCGATCAGATTTCGATAGGCCGTACCCGTTCAGTCAGGTTGCGAAACCGTACTATTTGCTTTATGCCAGCGCAGAAGTTTAATATTATCTCTCGTTGCCTGTGAACTTCCTTAATTGGTTTCGCCCACAACATCTTTTCAGATATAAGAGCAATCAAGTCTGCCTTTGTGTTCATTTTGTAGCATTGTCAGTTCAACGCCACAGTTGTTTTATGGCCAAAGTCATGACTCCGTGTCCTGGATTTCCAATAGCGGTTCTTCTGTCAGCTTTTTTCTTCACAGTTCACGTTCTTGCACAAAGGCCGTCGAAATTTTCCGTTTACCAGAAGTATCCTGACAAACCTGAAACCGAAGTATGTGGCAGAATTAGAGACATTATTAACCGGAATTCGGGAAGATACAGAAAGATTTTAGTCCGAAATATTAATTCGGAGGTGGTGTTCAACAACGAGGATTGCAGACGAATGACATCGCGAACAAAAAGCAAGCTGGACGTGTTAGCCACAAAAGTTAGGAACAAATGGAAAGATGACGGGGTGTATTTGAAAGTTTTGTTGGCGTGGACGGACCAAACATTTGAAGAGTTTCCAAAGTCGCTGCACTATGAAGGTATGAATGATTTCACCCTGACCCACTGGGGCAAACTTCGTCACATCCGGTTAAGTTTCAAACTTTGTTTCGCAGCTTGCAGTAAATCTGCCTTTCTTTTTATTTTATATCTCTTCAAATCTATTAGCAGCTTTTTGCAAAGTAGAATCTGTCTGTTTTGTTGTTTTATAATATACAAGTCCAATATCGACACCAGCGCAAACTTCTGATCAGCAATCGAGCATGTTATTATATGCGAAGTGTGTGCGAACATGTTTAAATTAGATCAAATCACCAATTAATCAGACATTCATATAATCATTTCGTAATTATATAACTTCAACCAGATTAGTCATCTTTGTTTCGTACTTTGAACCAAAATTTTCTTGTTTCATATTTTGATTGGATGTTGATTTATATATGCGTTTAGTTTTTTGCGAATTAAACAAAGTTTTAACTTGCAGTCGCATCTTCTACTTGTTAAATCAGTAGACAGTAGCTATTAATACCATAGTTTAAAATTCAGGATTACAGAGAACAGGCATTTAAGAAAATATGTGAATTAGTAAACTTTCCTGTTGACATATATTTTCGTATTCAATCGCTTGCAACCGAACGCCCTTTCGCTTTTAGTACAAGTCTCGCAAGACTTGTTCTACAAACAATGATCGGCTTTCATGTTCACGGCTTTTGTTTGTGAACCAATATATAGTCTTAAGATATATAGTATAGACTACAGTAGCAAAGGTTTTTTAAAAGCATTATCTCCATATATGCATTGCGAATTGTGTGAAGACAGGCAATTAGCTGATTTAGTGTCGGCCACGTTGGTCTGCCTCTTCGGAATGGTGCATGCACAACACAATAGATGCTATTTTAAAAACTTGTTCATGCAGCGAGATGCAAACAGTAGTTTGGTTGTCCGAAAACATCGAGTGCCTTTCCTTCTTCCAGCTCTATTCTGAGTTTGGACTTCGACTGTTTCAGCAAGTCAATAGTATTGTGTTTTCCTTTGCTTCTGAGTGCAAAAATCTAAATATTTATTATTTATCACTAAGTTTTACAAACAAAAAAGGTTACAAATAACACAGTAAAATTATGATTTAGATGCCAAGAGAAACACGAAATTAAACCGACTTTTTCTCACTTCAGGAAGAAAGTTAGTTTCTACGGTTCAGTATTTGAAGATACAGTAAAAAGCAACTGAAGCTGTCAAATTTAAGTAGATCTAGCACTAGAAAAAAATTTTAAGGTAATCGTTGATTTTTACTCTTCTCTTGCTATTTTACAACGACAAAGACAACCATATTTCACTTTCACATTACTAAGTAGAACAAACTAAAATACGCCATACAGTTTATTTGGCTACATGTGGGCCTTTCACGAGCTTATTCTATTTCACCAGTTTCTGCTTTTCTTATACTGTAAGTGATTCAACTCGGTATTTCATCAGGCCACGGAGCAAAGGTCGAATAGATAATAGAGGGCAAATTTCATGTGAAACAATATGTACTTTGAGAAGCATCTAGATACTATCCCGGAAGGGGGGAGGGGCCGGCGCAATTAAATTCAAATTGGAGTGAACGAGGATTCCAATTCATAAATCACCCTCGGCAACGGATATTAAAAAAAGTTCAATAAACCTATAAATTTGTCATAATATTTGCTTGTCTAAAATGTTGAATAATTATAGGCTAAAAGTTGAAAGTTTGTTAAAAATTACTAAAACGTTTTCGACCATGCGGTCATCTTCACCTATAAATTTGTTTTATTACTAATGCCACGAAGTGTTTTAGAAATTAAATAAGAAGGCTCGAGCGTGAAATATATACCCTTAATCTTCTTCTGTAGTTGAAAGATAATTTGTTTTCGGTTTTGCTTTCTGTGCAGGACGAGCAGTTCGACTCCAGACCTCAGATGGAGACAAGGGGAAACTCGGAGAACTAGCTGGCCTGGCTGCTGAGTCAGGGTTTGACTGGGTCCATTACGCCACTCAGTCATATGTTCACGCCAGCGTTATTCGAGATGGTAAGAACGTGATGTGAACAATAAAATACCGTAAACACTCAAATAGGGGCCAAGTTTTGTGACTATCAATTTTTATTTGTAATTTTGAATTTGTAATTTAGAATTATATAATTTAGAATTGACGAAAAATTTAGAGAAAAACAAAATTAATGCCGATGAAAAGCAACCTTCTAACAATCAGTTACCGTGGAAATGCAAAACACTATTGCCCACTGATACATTTACTACAGATATAATCTCCGAAAAATTTTAGGGGAAATCACCAAATATCGTCAGCATATCATGAATATCGGAAAGTTATGTAAAATATAAATCAAGGGTGGCGAGTCCCGCCTTCCTCAGTTCCTGCGTGTAAGATGAAATTAAAGTATATCCCAAAGAAACTTTCAAATAATAAAAACGATTCTCATTTTTAGAGGCTACTGATTTACTATTTTTTCTGAAATATAGGATTCTAAAGTTGCCGCTTCAGATTGGTCTGGAGTAGAGTCAGGGTTTGAGGGATTCGGCCTCACACCCCTACCGAAAATTTGGGTGAGCTCCCCTCATAACCCCTCCTTCCCCCTTTCCGGGACAAATATTAAATGCTGGGATATTTATTTTGCAGTCTGCCAGACAGCCGTTGACTTGGCATTTATCCTCGACGAATCTGGCAGTGTTGGTCGTTGGAACTTCGCCAAAGTAAGAGATTTTGTGAGGAACGTGGTGGATTTTTTCAGTATTGGCGTCGATGGAACTCACGTAGCAGTCATAACATACTCGACTTACCCTCACATCGAGTTTAACCTAAATAAATACTACACGAAGTCCGAGATAAAGTCCGCCGTCTACAATATTTGGTACAGCGGTGGTTCCACCTACACAGATGCCGCTCTAAACCTCGCTCGCACCAGGGTAAAGTGACATGTTTCTTCCTTCATTGGTTGTTGTTAGCTCAATAATATTTTGAGGGTTTTTGGCAATACGTTTGAGAATTCTTGCTTTGTATTTTAGTTGTATATATATATATATCTAAAAATTTTTAAAGTGATAAAGTAACTGGTCTCATGGGATTCGATGGCTCCGACAAGGAGCAGGAGCAGGCGCAGGAGCAGGCGCAGGCGCAGGTGCAGGAGCAGGCGCAGGCGCAGGCACAGGAGCAGGAGCAGGCGCAGGAGCAGCAGCAGGCGCAGGAGCAGGAGCAGGAGCAGGAGCAGGAGCAGGAGCAGGAGCAGGAGCAGGAGCAGGAGCAGGAGCAGGAGCAGGCGCAGCGCAGCGCATTAATTATTCTAGCTAGTGTGCTGCCCACTGGGATAGAGGTCCCCAGCTCGATTCTCGGTGATCTCAACGTCTGTTCTAAATTTACTCTGATCCGTATAGCTTTAATGTTTAAAACGGAGCATTGACAGAGGGAGGGGGTAAAGGGGGCACCTTCGGATCGAGCGCTTTATACATGAGTCCTTGCCTCGGGAGTTCGCGTTATCAAAGTAAAATAAATTACTTTCAGCTTTACCTTTTACACTACCACCCTCATCCAACCGAAATAGGTTCATACTCATCCAAAAAACCTATACCAAGACATACAGTATTACAACATCACTTTTCTAGATATGTCCTCGAGAAAATTCGTGTAAATTAGCATAATCATCAACGCACAAGACAGTTTACATGGCTATTTTCAATAAGGGGTTATTCCAGCCTGCCAGCCCCTCCCTCCGTGGGGTACCGTTCCATATAAGGAGGTTGAAATCGCTGCCTGTGGTCTCTTTTATGGGTAAATGCGGTAAATACACAAATTTACGAGAATTCTTCTGGAGGGCGGTATTTGACAGCACTTTCATGATAATATTTAATTTTTACAGGTATTCTCGAACGCCCGCCCTGATAGTAAGGGCATTCCCAAGGTTGCTGTTTTAATGACTGACGGTCAATCAAATGGCGGGATTAGAAGAGTAAGAGGGCCGGCACAAGCCTTGAGAGAGAAAGGGGTGAATGTGTTCTCTATTGGTGTGGGAAGCGCATCCATCGCAGAGCTCAACGAAATTGCATCCGATCCCGATAGCACTCACGTCTTCTTCGTTAACAGTTTTAATGACATTAGTGGATGGGTGGACAAGATCAGTTCCGTCTCTTGTGATGGTGAGAATAACCGTGATAATAATTATAATGATAGCTCCTCAAATCCTACTGTTATAACGTACAGGGTCCCACCTGGACGGCGACGGTAAGCCTTAGATAAAGTCTCTGGATGGACTTTTTACATTATATTCACCACTTGTGGTCAAGAATAAGGTTTCGTCAAGGTGTTGCAGCATGTTCCTGGTCAAAAGGGGGACTTGCCTTAGAAATATCGCAAACTGCGTGTCTGTCGCCATTGCAGCTGTTAGAAGAGGCCCCAACAACATAGTAAAAATCAAGCAAATCCCCCCTGAATTCGTACACACTACCATACATATTCAAATGTACAAAACACAATGTCACAAAGACATATATGGTTACATATAGCTATTAAAAAGGCGTTTTCTCGAGCATTATTTCATAACAAAACCTTCAATCTTCTGGCATCGCCTACCCAGCATGCAGCTGTGTGTGAACGCACCTGAGTAAGCGAGTTTGGGTTGCGATCGTGCCTAACACATCACTGGAATCGTCATCGCAGAGCGATGTTTTCCAAGAAGACTACCTCTTGAGAGTAATCATGAAACTTCACGAATAAATGTAAATTACTCCAGAAGATTGTACGTTGTCAACGAAAATACGCAATTAAATTTGTGTGCTTGCCCTTATTGATTTGTATAAACGTAAATACTATTATCTGAATTCTTCTAAATAACATAATATCGTATAAATCAATAATCATTGTTTTTTTGGTTTTTTTTCTGTTATTAATTGCTTTATTTTGATCAAAATTTACGGGCCAGTTCACTTGATGTGACTGATCCATTTACCTTTTTTTATTTCAACAAGCATTTTATTGATCAATTTTGCGTTTACAAGTGAAGGTCCAAAGAATTTAGACAGTTTACACAATAGTAACAAAGGTGTGAAAAAGATAATTATCAGAAGGCATTGTTATTAACATAGTCTTTTGCTTTTCTTTACTAATAGAGGGAGCGGTCGTATCGTCTTGTGACAACACAGTCACCAGTGTAGAGAGTGGTTCCTTTAAATACTTCAGAACAAAGTTCTCGGTTGTCACCGATAGGATCTCAATCGAGATCGACGACGAGGAAGGTGAACATTTTTTTCATAAATTACCTATATACAAATATATTTATTATTAACAGGTGAATTACATTTGAACATACAACCACATGTTCCTGAAATAAAACACAATTAAGTAACTGATCATCAGCAGGATGCCTAAAATGTATGTAATTCTACAAGTGGTGTCGGCCTCCTAAACCAATTGTAGAACATTCTAGGAGAAGCTACTCACCATGCGAGCACAGTTACTGAACAAACGTTAGTAAAAAATAAAGAAAACCAAAATTGTAACCTTAAATAACTTGTAAGCGTAACGCATGCGCAAACAACAAACAATCGATGATAAATTATTGACTTAACCCTCGAAAGTTCTTGAAAGGGGAGGGGTGGTCAAATGGACCCTCTGAGGTTTTTAGACCTAAAATCGCAGCTTTGCAGCAATCAAAATGAAACTTTCAGTACCTGTAGTTCAATAATGAATGCATCTTTTGACGTTAATTGCATGACGTCATCATTTATAATTTATGCAAAGCGATTATGCAAATTAGAGTTTGAATATAAAACTGTAATTTTTTGACAAAATTTGTTCTAAATTTGTCTTTTCCACTCAACTCCTAATTATAATCCTATTTCAGGCTGTAAATACATGTTATCTATTAATTTCAAGAAAATCTGCTGAAGTTTTGCTGAAAATAAAATTTTTGAAAACGGCGTGTGTGTAGTTCACAAAGCAGTCGCAGTTATCGTTGAGTAGCAACTCTCTCGTTGTAGATTCTCTTGTTTTGTTTTGGCCCGAAGGATTTTCCAGAGTTGGTGAGGTGATGTGATCGTATATGTATAATAACATAAGTTTTGATATTCCTATTAATACGGAAAGTTGTATTTATTAGATATCAAATCACAGCAGGCTGATTAGTATTAATATTGAATCGTACATAGCTTACTTTTATAATTTTCTATTATTTTATTTTTCTCTATATTCTACAACAACATCTCCTCTGCCATACCATACCTTGCTTCAATACAAACACACACCTCCCAAACATATACTGTAAAATGTCCGAATCACTATCACAAAAACA
>JANSTR010206367.1:0-14968 GCA_025434805.1 Antipathozoanthus remengesaui | reverse complement strand
TAAAAGGTTGTGAATCTTTATTAAAAAGTATATGGCTGTTAAGAACAAAATAAGAACATTTTGAGCCTCAAATTGCTGATAAAATAGCATTAATAGGAACAATGCCGTCTGAGCAAAATTGTACTGGTTCTTTTGAAATACAGAAGTGTACCCAATATGATGCTTGAAATTAATCATCAAATGGTGAATTTTAAAGTTTTGCAATATACAGATACAAAGTTGTCGACTATGTATATCGGTTACAGCCTCTGCAAATAAAGATTCACATCCCCCCTCCCCACGTCGGCAACTTCCCCTCCCGGCGAATTGCAGAACAGCTGGCTTATGCGCCCGCAAAACATCGTCGAATTGGTCAGCGAAATTCTGTTTCCATGTTTTCAGCGCCATGCTTTTTGATTACAGTCGACTTCGAAGACGTCAAGCTTCAATATGTGGTTTTTGGATTTACTGAGATAACAGTAACTGGAATTTAGTATTTCGTATAAAAGAAATTGCGATGGCGAAGAGACTGAGCATTCAGGAAACGCGGGAGATCTTGAAATCAGCTGGCCTTCCTGGTGAGTTTGCTTACAAATTATTGCGTTTTTTATTGGCTCCCAAATTCGATTGATAAATTATTTATTCGCAGCTTTTGACAACATTTGTGTTGTCCAGATGATTATTTTGGAAATTT
This sequence comes from Antipathozoanthus remengesaui, assembly GCA_025434805.1. Lineage (NCBI taxonomy): Eukaryota > Metazoa > Cnidaria > Anthozoa > Zoantharia > Parazoanthidae > Antipathozoanthus > Antipathozoanthus remengesaui. The sequence continues at coordinate 14,295 of JANSTR010206367.1, read as the reverse complement.
TAATGAACCAGTTTGTTTACTTAATACTTTGCTTTTTGCCAACGGATGGTTTTGTCGGGAAAAAACGCTATCACTATTATCTTTCCCAAGACTCAAGAGCAAGTAAATAAGGTAGAATTGGTGGATTGCAGCCGGTCTGTGGGCAAGTGGTTCATACTCATAGCGAGTTAACAAATTTATATTAGACAAATTTCAAACATTAGGCAACTTTTGTAGTACTTATTCTTTGGTGTAGTCTATAGAATGTTCAGTACTCAGCTTATAGCTTTTAAAATAAACTGGTCTGCCTGTATACTGACATCAGCATAGATTGAAAGTTTATGAATTTAAATGATTACTGTATTTGCAACGGCTGTGCTGCAGACTGAGACTACAGTGTTTCACCGACATACAGTCAGTGTTTATTAGATACAACTTTCTGATCATTCCTGTGGTTTATTGTAGAGAAGGCTAAAGCTATATATAGACAAGAGTACTGATAAGTGACAACTTTCACTTTGGGCATGCAAATACTGTATTATATAGTATTGTTAGATATTTTGTTCAAGTCAACCTCAAAGACTGATGCAAGAAATAACAAGTGAATTATTTAAATTTTCTTGAGTGAGAGGATGAAGTGATTATAATTACTGATGTACACAACACGATCATGACAAGATGCTATTAAACGGCGAAACCAGTCTTAACCCTATCCATAATCCAAGGGGACAGCGATGGAATCCACCCCCTACAGTAGAGGGTTTCTTCTTCATAACTTTAAAACAATTTGGATTTCAAAGTTCAAATTACACGACTTTGCGGCAATTTTTTTATGTGGGTTACAACATTACCCTTGGCGTTGTGTTGCCATGGTAACCAATATTTTGGAGGGCACATGTCCAATTTTGACTGAAATATAAGTTATAACAATTTTGTGACATATAAATTTATGTCATTAACAGACATTTGAGGGGAGTATGAACTGCCACAAAGAACTATTATACATTTATAGGGAATCCATCATATAATATTTAAATTGTCATGGCCAATATATATTGAAAGCAACCTTAAAAATACATTTGATGACGTCATTACAATTAATTGCAATTCACTACCACCAAAAGATAGAGCATGTCCCAATGATCAATTGTACAAAGTTTCATCAAGTCTGGATTAAAAATAGGAAAATTATTGAAGGGGGTGGGGGTGGAAAACTTTACCACTCACATGTAATTAGTGATCAATCTAAATTTCTGCTGCCACTTGGCCACAAGTCACTTACACCATTTTTGCAATAGGGTCTTCAATTAAAAAGTAAAAGAAATAGACTTGGCTTGAGTCTTGTTGTGTCCCTTTTTAAATGGAGACTCCAAAATCAATCATAATAGCAACAGAACAGTTACTGCATGTTAAGGTAGCTATCATGTAATATATTATCTAAAGTAAAACAAATACAGTAATAATAAAAATGATGTGTCTTTCAGGATCACCAAACCGGGACCTTCAATTTGCAGTTGCTTCAAAGGCAGAGAGAAGGGTTTGTTCCCTAGTTTTCTCGTTTTAATATTACTTTAATATCCTAGCATTATTGTAATTAACTCTTCTCTTTCTAAACCCTACATGTATTTGGAACCAATTGTTGAAACCCAGTATATACTGTAAAGTGACCATTCATTAATTTTGGCTTGTCTTGAAACAGAAAGGTAGTGACTGTTTCAACAAATTTTCATGAAATCCCACAACTTCAAATGTCCTTTGAGTTTCAAAACAAAAGACTTTAATTGGTTAAATATAAAATTTAATATGAATACAATAATTGATATGATTATTGTTGCTGTTAATTGCAGTTATTATTTGAATATTTAAAAAATAATTGTTATTCTTTATTGTTATTGACCTGACCCTTGTACTATATGCTAGCTAGGCTAAAAGCATTTAACCCTTCACCTAATTATAAGCCCCAATTTCAAATAAACCAAGAATGTCCTAACTATTGAACCAGCTGACAAAACTTTACAAAGTGACCATTTTGTTTGCCTTGAAGAGTAGTTTCTCAAAATGTTCATTGTTTCATGAAAATTAATTCAGAAATTGACAATTTTCATAAAGTTCAATGATAATTTATATACTAAAAATTTGAAAATCAGGAGAGAAAGGGTTAAGGTGATCATGAAATATCAAATCAATTTGTTATATAATATCACCCACTTAGGCCACTATCCATGAGTCTGGGAAACAGAAGGAAGTAGTGGCTGCAGCAGCTATAGAAATCCAGCGCATTTGGAGGGGATATTCCCTTAGGTGAGTGATACTGTAAGGCTAGTATAGTACAGTCTGTCCTGTCTGCAAGGTACATGTAGATCACGTCATTAGTATTGCAAGTATACTCTCAAAGACTCATACTCTTAGTGACTCATTTATATTGAGTATAAGATGACAAAGAATAATCAAAAATACCCGTTCATCATTACTCACAAGTGTTTTGAGTCGGTGTTCTGACATCAAATCTTTATAAGTTCTGCAAAAATGCTTTAACTAAATAAATGTTTATACATGATTGTATAAGGATTTAAAAATGTATAAAGTAATGAACTGCAACACTTTTCAGTCCTGTTTCAGTGTGCATGATCATGCAAGCCCAATGAACCAACAAACAAGTGCAATAACCTAGTTTTGATACAACTGGTTACAACTGTAACATTAACCTAACAACAAAAGTTTGAGCAGAACTATTGAAAGTTCTTTACCATTGTACATGTACTGTATATGCATGATATAAAAAATTTTGTCATTACAGTAGTTTTTCACACTGGAGGTTTTAGAAATCCATCGTTTTCAAGAACAGACAGGTAAAGCATGTTTTAGGGTAGGAGTAAGTCTTTTGTTCTTTAGAATAATTATGGCAATAATTTTTTCCCAAACCCTACTAATTGTATGCTGCTTTTGTATCACATTTTCTGGAGATAATTGTCATTGAAACATCATGAATATTTTAGTTTACTCGGCAGAGCAGGCTAACTGTAGAGAATGATTGTTCACCTGTTAATTTGTACAGGTGTAAGCTGTTTTCCATCATGCACCCATCAGCAAGTGCCATGTCAACAGCTGTAGGCAGTCATTTAAGGGAAAGCCGCTTGAGTGAAGTTCAAACACCTGTGCCGTCAGCACCACACCCAACACCTAGGACTGATATAAGTGTGAAGGTACATGTAAGTCTGTGATTCTGTTAATTAATAAGTAAAGTGATTATAATGTAAATAATAATAATATTATTTATGGTGACAGCAACATTTCAGTTTTTGCTCAAAAGCAACATTTTGTTTACAATGATAAAAGTGACAGAGCAGCTGTAAAACGAGCAACTGGTGACATATTTTACAGTAATATGTAAAAAGAAAGGATACATGTATCCCCCTGGAATCTCCTACATGTACTGTTTAAGTATCAGTAGGCTACTGAGTAAAGATGGATCCATACATACTCAGTATGGGTAGAATATTTGAGTACGGAATGCATTGTACATAACAGGGAAGTGTTTTAGTTTTAGCTGGACATTTTTTGGGAACTTCAAAAGTCCTGTGGAGGAGGGAGGGGCTTCTAGTTTTATCATAAGTTGCAATAGTGGGTTTATGACAATGCATGTGGTTTACAGAATGATGTAAAGAGAAATCCACTCTCAGTTTGTAAGAGCATATAAGGGTGCGTTCGATTGACCCTATTCTGTCTATTCTGGAATAGGAATAAAATCTCAAGGATCCGTCTAGATTCTCGGACTATAGAAATAATTATACAGAACTAACAATTGGGACGAGTTTATAAACCAAGATGCTATTTTTCATATTTTTATCTTGGAATAGTAGTTCATTGAGTCGATCAAAGTTTATTCCTATTCCGGAATAGGGTCAATCGAACTAAGACTCTGACGACGAGGAAATTTGAACTAATGAAGAGTAGTTTTTTTATCTCAGCATCAGTACTTCAATTTTATTAGCATATCAAGGGTATTTTGTCTAGGGGAAATGAATGCACGTAGTTTTGAATTTCACAGAAGTAAAAACTGTTAAATCAGTTTCACTTGATTTTTTATACTAAAAGTAACAGACGTTTAATTAGAATTGATCCACTTGTAAAGCTCGTACGATGGCGTTTCTTGCACCGAAGTATTAAAAAAACTGTAAGAAACAGGACAATAGTCTTTGACTTTGAACAGTTGGTTTTTTCATGAATTTGAACTATAAAGTAAAACGCAAACTTACCATGTTGATTAACATACACAGTTCTAACAAACTGTGCTGTTCTAATTTCTGTAAGAAGTAGTTGTAAAGACTGGATACAAACAAAACATTATAGTGTGAATTATTTACCAATTCTTTGCACGTTTGTGTGTCGACAAACAGATATTAAATATGACATTATACGATCTTGGATTGTTCGCAGCTCATTTAAAACTTGCCTGAGTATCCTTTCTTTTAATCGGAGAACCAGAAAGACTAAAATTATCAAATTTTAAAGAGGGTGTTCAAAGCTTCAATCGCCTCCATGTCTGCCATCAAGATAATGTACGTTGGCATCAAGGAAGCAAAACTGAAGAAAACAAACAAGAGACTAACCTTTTTGGTTAGAAAATTGGATAGCTTGAAAGAACAATTACTACAAGATGTGAGTGGTAGAGTACAAATTGTACAAAGATTCGCCCACTGCTTGAGTACTGTGTTCATATTCTGAGGAGGGATATCATAACACCCTGCAAACAAAATACGAGTGAAAACAGATGTCCTGATGTAATAGACGTAATATGCGTGCCCAAGGTACACGTGACCATCACCCAGACAGGGCGTACGGACGAAACAGCAAGTGAAACAGAACTGCGTGATGTTTTACAAGACAGAACCACCCTAACTATGTTTTAATTAGGTCACCCAGCGAATTCACCATCTTCTAAGACAAACAAACGATCAAATATAATTCTGCTTTCCAGATCGAACGCAATCGAGATCATTTTTACTTGGGGACAGCTCTTTTTCCTATCCAGGTACGTGTGAACGAGGCCTTAATTAACGGTTCATCAGTATGTATTTTATGCAACACCATGGATTGTAACTAGTTCAACAAAACTGAACCGGCGAAAAAAGAATGTGCGATGAATTCGCACTTAAGACATATTAACACATCTGTTTTGGAACATTACGAATTGAAAACATATATGCAGAAATTGTATTTATCAAATAATCCCAAACATAAAAGTGAAAATTTAAAAGCCAGTACCAGATATCTTTTCATTCGGTGTAATAAAAGATTACACTGACTTCATGAAACCTTGCAGAGCATCTAATAACGTTTTGTGTTAAACCCGACATTGGATTTTTTGTCCGGAGAATCTTGGTTTTTGTCACGGACAAGAAGTTGGCTAGTTGCTCTCGCCAGAAGTCGGTTACGAGTCTAAAATTCGGTTCCGTTCCTTTTTTTTAATTTATTTTTTCTTTGTGACGCTATTGTCCAGAACGTCCGCTCTGCTCTGACCATAAACTTTGTCTTCAATTTTATCATTTGGCAAAATCGAGTATGGCGGAAATGAAATTTAGTAAGTGCGTGATGCGAATGTGGAATCCATGCAATAGATGCTCTGAACATCCATCACTACTGAGTCTGACAATGAATACGTACTATAAGGACTAGTTCATATGTCACTATAAAGAAAAGCTGTTTCCAACCCTTTCCTCATAACCTTCTCTGCTCTTCTCTGTTCTTCAAAGGTCCCAACTCCTCCATTTCTAACAACTGTTTTCGAAATCATTAATTTTAACAGCTTCATTTGCAGCAACAAGACAAGATACTTATATTTCCTACATGACATATTCTATTTACTTTCAAATATGACATTTTAAGCGTTTATAAAGAGCGTATTGGTTGTAGATATAAGAAACACTTTTTCTTTCTTGTCGTTATTAATCTATCTACTTACAATGTATAATGAATCTCACTTTACTGTCAGATTATTAAACGGTTAAACGAAAACTCACATCTTCCACAATTTTGCTGGTATGAGGTTGGAACATTGTTGTGTTCCTGAGGTAAAAAGGACATCGATGGAAAAAGTCTGCACTTTTAGTACAAAGCGACGACACAGCTCTCTAAAGACTCGGCAAAAAATCTCATTGAATATAAAGAAAACGAAAGAGTAAACACAATTGATCACTGGATAATAAGAAATGTATCTAAAAATGAACCGAACAATTTCCTAGGTTAAGCTGCATTAACTCAACACTTTGACCTAAAAAATGACTTTCAAAGCTTGCAAGATGGCACCTTTGTACCAAGGAAGTATGGTTGAACGAAACAAAAAATGTACATTGTGGCTAGAAAAAGATACACTGGATTTCACTATTAAGTGATTCACATCAAGGATTTGATGTGACATAAAATTTTGCCAAAAGGACGATGTCCCAATTTCTTGTTAGAAATACCAGTCATAAATTGAACACTGGATTCTTTGGAGTATTTGCCTATTCACTGTACGCATTCTGTCGAAAGATAAATGAAATGCAACTGTCTATTTAAAAACTCACCCCAACGGAGACAAAGACCTCTCTCTTGCTCAATTTCATCCGGTACCGTTCGAAGTGTTTAGTAAGTCGAAATTTGATAGTCAAATGACCCCACTTTACATTAGGTACGCCAGGTGGCCGTCATGCTGACTATATTTCCTAGAAAACTGTCTCTTAGGGCTGCTGATTTATATACAGTTAACAGTGTTTTTTCGGTTATAAAACACAGTACAATTGTTATCCCTACTTTGCTCTAGACAGGCTCTAGAGAACACAAACCAATTAAAATATTTTACTATTGATTAGTTCGCAGGGCAAGTTTATTCTTGCTGTGCATTTCTTCTACACATTTAGGGATGAGATCTATACAATATTCAGTGGTGGTAAATTTTTGTAAAAGTACATTCTCTAAGAAATGCTCTGCGCATTTTAGTAGTAGATTATACATAATTTTTGTGCAAAAGATATCGAACGATGTTTATTTTCGGCTATAAAACACAGTACAATTGTTATCCCTACGTCGCACTAGAAGGCTCTGGGGAACACAAACGCATTAAAATGTTTCACCAATGATGAGTTCTCAGGGGAAGTGTTTTCTTGCTATAGGTTCTTTTCTACATATTTAGGGATCAGATCTACACAGTACTACCGTTTCTCGACTCAAAGAGATATTTAGTGTCGCTCTTGTGGCAAACTCAGAGTAAACAGTTATGTCATAATAAAGTTAAAGGTGATCAGTAAACGCTTTCAGCCTAATTGGTCATAATCAGGTACTTCGCAGCGAGCACAAACCAGGGCGGTGAGCAGCAGCCCCTTTTCCGTTAGTTATTAAGCTCGCGGACCAGAAGACAACTAGCCTTTTACAAGTTTAATATTTCCCTGGAAAACCATAATTTTTAGTTGTTATTCAAATAGTGCAGTTCATTGGACTGGAGAATTGTCGTTGAAATTAGAACACCCCGTGTGTGTGTTTCTTTCTTTATCATTTTCACATTCTTTTATGAGTTCATTATTATGGATGTTTCCCATTCCTCTATAATCTCATACCGGGTGCACTACTGCTGACTGATATCAAAACTCTGTATATTTATGAGGTCGAATATACTTCTTGTTGTTGTTGCATATGCATATGGTGCAGGATAAAAGGTACATCAATGCCCGTTCAACTCTAAATATATAATTTAAGGTTTAAGAACTGTGTTACAGTATTTGTGCTAAATCCTCAACCAAATTTCATCAACCCTTTCCATTTCTGCTTTTAACAGACTGCTAACATCAGGTTTTCAATGTTGTCAGAAAGATCTGTGAGTGTGAGTGTGAGTGCAGCCGCGGCTAAGACAGCAGGGTCAATAATTTGTCTTTGAATTACAGAACAACAAAGCAGGAACGCTTGTACCATGTAAGAAAATGGATAGTAACTTTGGTTTGCCAAAACACAATTTCCTCAGTTTTTGATAAATCGTTCCTATAAAAACGTTCCACTCACCATTGTACACAATCACTGGGCATGGATCAAAAGGTATAAATAGTTTTGATTTAAATTGGCACTGATTTGGAATACCAGTAAACATCTGATGAACCAACCCGCAATGCTGATGTCCAATCACATATGTGGGAAATCAACAGATAACTCTATCAATATTATACAATACCTTTTCTATTTCATTTCCTTGAGGTACGGTTCAAGGGAAGACGAAATTTCTACTCCCCCCCCCTGATCCATCCTCCTGGAATCAGTTCAATAACACTGAGTTATACATTCGTAACTTACTAGTTGAGGTATTTACTTGTGCTATTACTCGGTGTAGCTAATACCGACCCCTTCTCTTCCTCACAATAAATGATTAGATTGTTATATATTTTGGGCTCAACATTCAAAAAGCCATCAACATTGATTTTCTCTTTCCAACTACTTTCTTTCATATCAAGTAGTACCTACATTGTAACTAATATTGTCAACACTGTCCTGATACTTCAACCATTTTCACGGCATCATTTTGCTGTTTCGAGTTAGGAACACTATTCTCCTCTTTTTGAGGTGAGACGGAGGAAAGTGAACTTGGACTGAGCTTGTTACTACACTGAAGCCATGGACGCCACAAAAGATCTCTGCAGCCTTGACGAAAGGTTTGATTAAACATAAAGAAAATTAAAGAGTTCATTAAGGTGTACCAAAGTGGTACAGTTCCACTGATTTCTTCCAAAGTACAGTCTTGAGGCTGCTGTTTCTCATTGAAATTAGCAGGAACCCACACAAGATAAAAACCTGCCACAATCATCACCAGCATCAAGGTTACTTTTCTGTTTTCTTTAGCTCTTTGTTTGATTATTTCACTCGCTAAATGGAGATTAGTTTTCTGGCGATAAAGAACTATTATCACCGATGAATATAGTACTGTCAGTACAAAAGATGTTAAAGCGAACATACACAAGAATGGTATCTTCTCCAATGCGTTGTCACAATAGATCTCAGTGTTATTTCCAACGAGTCTAACTGCATAAATGTAATAGCCTTGGACTACAACAGACGCGATCCATGTCGTAATAATTAATCGAGAACAGTTCTTTGGAGAGAACAAAGCTAGTTTCATGGTAAATACGATTGCATAAAATCTCTCTACAGCAATGGCCACCATACTGAACATGGAGACAGTGACAGAGACATAAGTTGTAACCCACACGAACTTGCAGAGTATAGTACCCACTACTCCGCCAACCAACCATTGCTTGTCATGATATGATTGACCTATGAATGTCGGTAGAATGATCGTTGGAACAAGTAGATCCGAAACAGCCATATTAACAATAAAATAGTGCAGTGGGGTTCTCATCCTCTTGTTCCTGTAAAATATGGTGACTATCAGCGAGTTTCCCACCAGTGACAGAAACATAAGGATTGAATGTAGTGTTATTTTGACAACCTTCGACTCCCAAGAACAAAGTGTTCGGTTTGTTGCCATATGAGGTTCGTTTTGTCTTAATCCAGCACGTCCTCTACTTTCGATATGTCAAAATTCTGGATAAAAAGATCATTGAGATCATCTGAGTAAGTTAAGGTTTAAAATCACTGTATAGAAGTAACACCTATCTACCTTTACATGTATTCGTTCATAGAGCTCACCACTAAAACTGTATCACTAAAGACAATCAGCTGTCAACACTTTCACCTAAAGCAATGAAAAACGATTTAAAACAATTTAAATATAGCATCAACATAATGTGAAATGTATAAATCCAATGGTTAAGATAGTGGAAAATGAAACCTTGTTACATTTTAGAACTCCTTAATCCTGCTAAAAAAATTATGCAATAACCGCTATGTATAGTTTGTTAGGTTGCCGCTTGCGGGTTAACCATTTCATAATTTGTCACAAAGCGCGGTAATATTTCGTAAAACTAATTGTTGAGTTATCAAGAAAGTACATTTCAATTATTCCCTGTAGCATCAAACCAATGTATTTAAAAATACCGAGTATGAATGCATTAAACCTTTTCAATACTGATCTATATCTATTCAACACTTTCAAAGCTAATACGATGGCGCCTTCTTATTTAGAAGATGTGGCTGAACCCAACAAGAATGAGAGACATAACAATTGCTAACAAGAGATTTGTTTTTGCAAATTAGTAATTTTCTTCAAGTAATTTCTTGTCAGTGATTGGAAGTACCACACTTTTGTGATATATCTGTTATATTTACTACTCACCTCAACGGGAACGAGAATTCTCTCTTGCTCCGTTGTTTTAAAAAGTGTTTTCGTAAAGGTCGAACTTTGACAATCAATTGAGTGGAGTATTCAAATGATGCAATAATATATATTTACGTACGCCAGGTGGCAGTCATGCTGACAAGATTTCATAAAAAAGGAATCCATTAAGGCTGCTATTGGTCATGAAAAATGGCTCAGTTGTAATTTTTACTTCATACAGGACAGCATTTGGAGAGCATAAAAGGAATTAAAATGTTTAGCCAAGAGTTCACAGAACAAATGACACCTCCATAATCACTTTTAAAACCATATTTTAAGGCAAACTCATAGTATTTATTTATGTCATAATAAACTTCAAAGTGATCAGTGTTCTAAACAGTAGTGTAAATAAACGTTTTCGACCTAATTGGTTATAATCAGGTGTTTCGGTCCGTCATTTTTAATAAAAATGGTTACCATCTCAACTTTTGTTTCGAGATCGTTCCTTAAAGGGAATGAAATGCATTAAATTCATATAAACTATTAATATCGCAGCGTTAGCGGAAATGACTGTCAAATACGTATCACTGTCATCTACTGATAGACGGCAGAAACTTCAAGTAACTTTCTATTTGTGGTTCTTCTGAATATAAAAAACAAAACTTAATAGGTGAAAAATTTCAATTCCGTCTTCAAGTTTATTTCCTTGCGTTTCTTTTTAATTGTTAATTGTCAATTCTGATTGGCTATCTTATCTTAGTTCATTTTAAGTTTGTCTTTAGGACGGGTATATTCACTTTTTCTATTACAGTATGGATCAGGGGAGGGGAGAGGAGGGAGTTAATTCAAAAGACAGTCAGGAGTAGTCTCTCCTTTCTGGCAGACAAGTTCTCAACTTAATAAAGAAGTGTGATGTTTCATATTTAGGTACAAAACCCAAATTTTGTGTTCTTATTCAAATAGTGCATTTCGTTCCACTGGAAAATTCTGCTCCATCAATCTCACATTCCTCTATGAGCTCATTAATATGGATGTGTCATATTCCTCAATGAACCCCAGACAGTGTACTACTGCTGAAATGATGCCAAAATTTCAAAACTGCACAACTTCCGTAATGTGAACTGTGGAGTTAAATAACGACTGTGTGTCCTTGTGATCGAAGAGCACGATAACTACCAACAATATTTAAGGAACGTTGAAATTCCTTATAGTCCAATCCTTCCAACTGGTGACTTTTGAACGGTTCGCTTCCAATGATTTCCATTAAGTGGGACATTACAAAACAAAGTTCCCGGAATTTGGTCAGAAAATTAAAACCACTGCATTGAAATTTTTCAAGTTCACATAGCATGCAGCGATTAGAATTTTTATCTTTCTATATGCTGATTTTTTTGTGGCAATTGTGTAATTATTAGGGGAATGTATCAGTGGACAGTGGGGGGTTGGAAATGCAGCAACCCTTCCATTTTTTCTTTTTCCTTAATTACCGTAAGGAAAACATAGAAGTGAAAATTACTTTAAAATCGCTCCCAGTGACCCTAGAATTTACCAAAAAGACACAAAGCAAGCAATTTAACAAAAAAAATATTTCCATAAAAAGTCTTATCAAATCAACTCTAAACTATAATTATACAAAACACTCAGCCGGGGCTGCCTGTGAGGCAACAGAATCGAAAGCCTTCTCTTTTCTGGATGAAAACGTTCCTTACTAAAGCAGCAAAGCCGCCGTTCGTGGAAGCTATTTAGTTAGGTTGTGTACAACATTTCTCTATGTAAATACGTCTCTGTCTCTCTAAGCGAGACCTTTGTTATGAACAAGTATTTGTTAAAAAAGAAATAAAGTTTAAATTCGTTTCTTTTGTTTGCCATTGATAAACCTAGAATATTAGGCTAGGTACAAATAATTATTATGCATTCAGTTTTTAAAATATGAGGGGGAAGCATGAGGGGGAGGGGTGAAGGATAACGGGTGGGATCTTGACAAGACGTCATATACACTAACAGTTTTTCACATCAAAATGGTGATAAAATCTAACGGTCCTTATTACTACAGTGAATGACTATAAAGCTAGACTCTTTTTAAAACTCCTCAGGGACGCTTCCCAGTTGAGTTTCTATGCTCCCGGTCTGGCCTCGCGCTGTAAACAACAACAAAACGCCCTCTGTAACTATAATATTTATTTGATTTATATTCACACATTTAATATATATCAGAGAACTCGTTAGCACATTGTGGTTTATATTTTCAAAGTTTTACTGCATTAAAATTAATTGGCATATGATGTATATAAACTGTGCTGTTGTACTATCCGCACAAGGTCCTCATCTGCAGAACATTCCAACCAGGATACTACAGTCGATGCGATCATCTTCTTTAATGTGTCTGCTTTCTTGTTTCAGTTTCAGCAGTATTGAATTAAGAACCTGACGAAATGAAAAGATGATTTGCGAAATTAGGCGCTGGAAAACGTCACCCTGCAGTCAAGTAAATATTAATTGAAAGTGTGTAACTTGACTGCAAATACTCGTTTAATAAAATGTATTTATGAAGAAACTTTTTAGACTTTAAAGTCGATGTCAAGTACGCTTTCAATTATTGAAATTCGAATGAGCTAATTTTGACAGAAGGGCGACTATTATCCCAGGTCTTAGTAACGTTTCAGTATTTCGAAATATGGTTTCGAAAAGCAAGGGCGCATTAACCTTCAGTAGCAAGTTTATGCAGTACTTAATAATCCACTATACCAAGAAAGATGGCAGCTGTACATTTGACCACAATGCTTTGCGAGCCTAACTCAGTGAATAGCTGAACCCATTATTTGTGAAATGTATCCGTGCACTATCAACATTTTTTATGCTAGGTTTGAAGTTTTTAGATCCTTTCTAGTTCTGTACGTTTTTATCAGCATTTGCATGTTTTTCGCGCGCTAGGTGTTGTGGGTAGATATACCAGTCGTCATCTTTTTTTGTTATGGTCAATTGAGAGCGAGGAAACATAAAGATTACCGAACGGACGAGGTTAATAAGTATGTTATTTATTATATGGTTTTTTCTCAGCATAATTATGAGACCGACCGGCCCGAGAAAAAAAATATCACAATTACCGGTCATTATCAAATAACCACAAAACCTTTAGTTGCCAAGAGCCAATCCGATCACACGTACTGCTATAGATAGCCTCATCATTAGAGATGATAATAGAGATGATATTATCTAATATCTTAAAATACAAACGAGCATTTGAACTTTTCCACTTGCTTTCATTGGCTGAGAACAGCCTCGATTTCTAGCCAATCAACGCTCGGTTGTTGCACCGCCGGGAAAATCTAAAACAGGGAGGATGCAACGGGTTTTTTTTTAACCTTTTAGCTTTTTGGCAACTGTGAATATATTTAATTTAAAGGAGTAAGGGATATGAAAAAGATTTTACAAGCAACAGAACGTGGATATACGAGTGAAGGATTGCCCAACATAACGTGGATATATGAGTGGAGGATTGTCCAACAAAACCAAGAAAGGTATGAAAACATATATGGAACAATGTTTTGTTGTCATCTCTTCACGCATTCGTTCACTCTCATAGAAAAGATGAAATACTAGGGAAATAGGCGGCTCAGCAGTTTATTGTTCACAAACAGATATTCGGCCTGGAAACAGTACATGCAGAAAATTGTTTTAAAATTTGGAAATTGCTGAAATCTTGAGTTCAGAGATTTTGAATTGGTAAATTTGAATCTGGAAAATTTGAATTAGGAAATTGAAAGGTTTTTCTTTTGACTTGTATCTATGCAGTCGATTGAAAACTGTACGATTCCATGATACTTTCACTGTTCGACTACTGTGCTGCAGTTTGGGACGGTTGTGGTAAGACCAACCGTGACTACCTAGACAAACTACAAAAGCGAGCGGCAAGTATTATTGAAAAGCGCAAAGTTGAGCAAGACGAAATCTACAGCACCCTAGGATGGCTATCTTTGGAGTCACGTAGAAAGTATCAAGTTTGTCTTCAAGTTTTCAAGTGTTTAAATAACCTCGCACCAGTTTATCTTCTAAACGAATTCAGATTTGCAAGTGATATCCAC
>JANSTR010206256.1:0-14974 GCA_025434805.1 Antipathozoanthus remengesaui | reverse complement strand
GGGGAGGGTCCAAATGACCCCCCCCCCCCCTGCCTATCCTCATGCCGTGTAACTTTATTTTCTTCATTTAAATATAGCTACAACAGTTTAGCCTTCTTCTATCAAAATACTTATGGGCTGATAAGAGATTGAAGACCCCTAAATATAGATAGAATGAAGAGGTTTGTTCATTCAGTGAGGGTTATTCAGACATGTTTCAAAATGAGGTTTTGTGATGTTGCAAAAGTGGTCAGCTGATTTTAAAAAAATTGGCAAAACACGAACACTACTGTTTAGTGATGAACAAAAGGTCGTCAACAAATGTCCTCCAACGCACCCTAAAATTAGCCATCTTGGTGATCTGAAGCTTTCTTAGCTTCGTCCTTCACTGACTTTTGCCACGTGTTTTTCTGTCTTCCATTTTCTGTGCCGCCGTTCCTGCTCAGGGCCTGCGTCGGATGTTTTCTATCCATCGCCATTCACTTCGTATGGTGTCACTTGCTGGTTCTTGTCGTAATCTTGTCAACAAATTTGTCGATCGACTGAATGCCAAGGATCCTACTTAGGCATTTGTCCATGAATGTTTGATCTTAATTTGATCGTACGATAAAGTTGAATTGCCGAAGCATAGTTTGAAATTTAAAGTTTCTGAATTGCCATATATTATTCATCATTAGGAATTCGTTTCGAGCTTTCTGTATTACATCTTCGACTGTACCTAAAGTCTTGCTGGTTATACTGCTAAGTTAGGTAAATAAATCCACATCTTCAACCAGTTCTCCTCTGAGCGATATTGGGTTGGTGTTTGCCGTGTTTATTCTTAAAACCTTAGTCTTCTTTCTATGTATATTAAGTCCCACTTGTTGTGCTATTGAGTACTGATGTCTTTTCCAGCAACTAGTTGTAGGTGTGAAACAAAAGAGCCAGACATCTGTGAAGTTTATATCATCTAATTGTTGCACAGATTGTCAACTGTATGCCGTCTGTAGTTTTTTTATAGCTAGTAAGAACAGATAAGGTGAAGGTAGAAAACCTTGTCGAACTCCAGTAAATACGTTAGAAATTTCACTTGTCTTGCCTTCCTGTATACCTTTTTTGAACAATGCGCTACTGTAAGAACTGCATATTATGGTCACGATCCTCTCTGGAACACCACAATACCTTGGAAGTGTCCAAAAAAGTGTGTAATGCTTAAAAGTGTGGAATGCTTTCTCGAAATTAACAAATAGTGCTGAATTCCATTCCAGTGATCGTTCTACTATTGAGGGATTTTTTCTTTTCTGAAACCTGCTGGAATTTCTCTGAGATTCGGATCCACAGCTATCTGTAGCCTTTCATGAATTACTCTATTTAGAACTTTTCCTGGAACTGACAAAAGGGATATCCCCTATAGTTATCACAGTTCTGTAGATATCTCATTTCTTTGGAATTTTGACGAGGTCACATAATTTCCAGTCATTGGACACAATTTCATATAGAACCATATAGATCCCAACAGCCCATACAAGATTTCCACCGTTGTGCTAATATCTGCTTTCAGAGCTTCAGGTGCAATATTGTCACGTCCGGCAGCCTTTCCAAAATGTTTAATTTATTGTTCTATTTATTTTCTCTTTGCTTGGTCGTTCGCAGCTAATATCTAGGTCGATAGTGGCTGGAAAAATTTCCGGGGTGGTGCTAGCAGGGGCAGGTCTATTTAAGAGTTCTTTAAAATGCTTCAGTCTTTCTAGGTTTGTTCCATAGGTACATCCCCATATAATATTGCCATAATATAGATATGGATACACCAATGAGAAGTATAATTCGAATAGAGTTTCTTTTGAAAGATAAAACATTGACTTTGATAATATCCCGATGGATCTAGATATTTTTCCAGAAATTATATGAATGTGTTCTTTCCAATCTAGGTTTTCATCAACAAATACACCAAGGAATTTGACGCTACGTTTTTGTTCGATTAATTCACCAAGTATGCTTATGCGTAAATTTGGGTTGTTTAATTTCTTTTGCCTAGATTTAAAAATCATATAATTAGTTTTTTTAATGTTGATTGAAAGTTTGTTTGCTATTAGCCAATTCGATACCTTGCTAATTTCGGTGTTTAGAGCCTGTTCAATTGTCATGATATCATTACTTGCAAGTAAAGCATTCGTATCGTCAGCAACTAAAATGAAATCGAGAATATTAGAACTTTGAGCAATGTCATTGATATATATCAAGAACAATAGAGAACCTAAGATACTTCCTTGGGGAACACCACATGTAACTATTTGCGACACTGAGGAAACAGAATTTGGAACATTGTTCCTGATTTTTGTATTAGATATATTTCCATAAGTGAAAGTTTATATACCTTTTTTAATATATTAAAATAGTTTACACTAATTACAGTTTTCATGACATTTTATCCGGTCTATAATTCACTTATGTTTAGTAATAGATTCGATGAAAAAAAGAACGCTATTCTCGGTTTTCCAGCGTTTTTGCGACGCGCAGTAATTATAATAATTCATTCGATAGACCAAATGACAGGTTTTATCGATTCTTCGGCTTTTAGCAACGCTTTTTATATTTTAAGCATTTCTCGTGTAAATATAGATAACTCACAAGAGATGGCAACGACAACCAAGAAATCCACAAAGATTTTATAGACTATATTGCATGGATGTGCAGAGATACCAAATTTTTCTTCGAGTGTTGAAAAAGAGATTCACGAGTGAGCGCAGCAAACGATTAAAATACGTTCGTACACAAGAAGAGAAATTATATCCAAGCGGCCATGTAATACCAAACCATATCACTTTGGTTCTGAAGGCACGATTTGTACTATTTTCACATGTGAAGTGTTCATTGTAACATTCCATGGGATCTCTTATTAACAGTAATGTCTTTCTTTATTCACGAGTTAATAAGACATATCTAATGTTTCATGGATTATAATATAATAAAAGTATGCGCGTAATTTACAGTTATTGAATATCAATGATTCTAGTATTAAACAATATATATCTTATTGCAATAAACATTTATAGAGCAGTGTATTTAAATATTATTCTATCAAAACCTCTATTTTGCACACAGTGCTGATTTTTAGTCTACTGCAGGTAGGTTTTCCTAATCGTTGCGATGATAGTTTAGGTTTTGGCAGCATGTTGTACGATGGCCATTATTTGTGATATATTTTTAAAAGTTGGCGGTCATTATACAGGATGGCCGTATATCTGCGTTGATAGCATTTGGTGATGAAGCTTTGGAGGACAATGCGGTCGGAAAGACAAGCAGCGTAAACTGCTAGATCATATAGCATTTTAGGAACGAGTAAAGCGTTAAAAATATGATTTATTTCAGCTTGATCAAAGCCTTCCTTGGGTAAGGATCATATAATTTATTGATATGTCTAACGCGTTAGAAGGAAAGGTGCCTCATGAAATATGCCAGTCTCATTGAACTTCACTTAAAACCCTTATTCTGCTTTCATTTGCCATTCTTATGCCATCGAGTAAAATGAGAAACAATTACCTTCACCAGAAAGTTGGTGAAAGTTCATAATTACAAGTCTTGATAACATCCCTTTCTTTTGAACACTTTTACTCAAAAAACGGCAGTCAATTTGAGCCAGTTGCAGAAACAGACATTACCCCTTTGCTGCTTTGGTGTGTCTATTTGGTAAGAATCAACAATCAGAGTGTACAAACGGAGTGTGTTATAGCCAACTCTCAGTGCCTAAAACCAAAACAATCAAGTTGTAGAAAACCTTGTTTCTTTGCAATAGTTCCCTATTCAAATCAACATCTTGGGCTTTATCCCTATCCGGGCTGGATATTTTCAGTTTTTAGGCCTTAAAATGATTGAGGGGGCACAGAGTGCTGTTAAATCTGTAACACTCAGTCAAATTAAATCATGTTAGACAGAACCAATATTTGAATGAAGATGTGCATTTTAAAGCGTTTGAAGTTGGTTACATAGTGATGACGTCATCATGACGTCATACAAGTTTTCGTTTTGTCGTATTTTTTTATTTATCAAAGAAAATTCTAAGCCTAAAACATGTAATGAATCCAATATTGCAATTTTATTCATGTAATAACCCAAAGTGGTTTCAAATACATATTTTGATAGAAATTCAATCCATGTAACAAAGTTTTAAAATTACTTTTTACGGGCATAAATTTTGCGTTTTCTGTGACATATTTTAACTCTCCTGACATAGTACTGATTGTCAAGGCAGTATTATATTAGAAAACTTTGGAAATGTTTTTTTGCAATAAATGTTGAACATTCTGAATACAATAAAATACCCACAATACATTGCAATTAGAGCCAAATTATAATACTGAATTGTTATTTAGCTATTATCAGTGATGTGATATAAGGACATGTATAATGAGAATAGTGCATTTCTTTATGTGTCAATGCTTCCCAGCAAAAATGCGAAAAAACGGTTTTACAAAACCTTTTTACTATGGCAACAGACCACCAGGTGACACATCACAATATATACTAAAATGCTTTTTTTTAATTTAAAGAAAAGTCACCACATTTGGTTTTTCTATCTTTCTCTATTGCAGATAAAATTAGAAAACCCCAGCTGAGGAGGAGGGGAGGGGCACAAAGCCTGAGTCGAGTTAACCTGAGAAAAGGGCTTTAATTGCTGCCGTGTAATACGTCAAGGAGACTCGAATTCATTTTCTGTTTAACTCGGATCCTATTATACTGGAACGTTGTGCATGTGCTACAGCAACGCCTCTTTTGCCGTTTAATATAATTCCACTTCCACACAGCCACAGAAAACCGACTTTACACGAGATCCCGGTAACGTTTATACAGTTCAATTAATTAATATATATATAAGGCTCCGCGGTCCGCAGTGGAGTTCCTTTTTTTCATCATTTTTTAATGGTCCCCAATTCAACAGGTGAAGTAAAACCTTAGCAAATTAGCTTAGTTTTTACAAAGCGTGCATGTAATTAACAAGAATTATATGTTAGTTGCCTTTTATACATGAACCATTAGTCTCATTCAATTATTCATATTTTCTTGGTGACCTCAGGTTTTAACTTGTAAAATTTTAAATTTTAAATATTTAATGATAAGGTTTTAGTTAGTATTAGTAAAACTTAGTGTTGAGATAACACACGCATGTAACTGAGGAGCACGTGTGTCCCGAATGACGAGTGTATAGTCACATGCCTTTTTTAGAAAGTTGATTGCATAAGTGAGTGGAGCATTATGAATCCTCCCGCCGCAGCAAAGTAGACCATCATTATCAAGAAGCAGGCGCCACTGACGTGTTAAGGATGTTTGAGTTCTGGTAGGAGAAGAAATGCTTGCTATTTCATTAGTGTGAGTGAGAGGCTTGCGGTCGTCTACCGACATTTTTGCTGTTGATGTTAGCCCGGGTGTTAGTTACCTAACAGGAAGTTGCCTCTTCCTGTGGTCAGAGGGGTTCTTGAGGTTATGAACAAACCTTAGTACAAAGGCGGTGATGTGTAGCAATTTGCCAATTGTGTTAGGCTTTGTGATATCCATAATGTTACTGACGGATGGGTGTTGCTCTTGCATATTCTCTTCTAGCTAACCAGAACAGGACGTGATCATGATCGTTCTAGCTGCACCACATCCAACTTACTTTGTTGTATTTTCTGTTCTACAAGGGTTATCTTATGGGTTTGAAAGGTTAACTCTATCTTACAAAAAGATAATCAAGCCAAACTATGTTTACTTAGTAATTAGGTCAAAACTCAATATTTGCGACATTGATTGGCCATGTGTGATCTCACGATGATGCCACAGACGCCATGTTGAATGTTATCACCGCCATCGTGGATTTTTTGAAATCCAAAAAATTATTGAAAAACAATCAGAATTCGATGAAAAACATTAAACCATTCTGTATAAGTCTAGGCTTAAGGTAATCTTTCCAATATAAAGATTCCATGAAGTGGTATTGAACAAACGAAAACCGCTGAACTGATATAATCTTGTTGAAACCTAACACCCTACAATGATCCTAAATCCAACACAGTTCTACCTCCTGCTAATTAAATTTATTTTATTCTAATCGTTTATTAAGGTATTTAAAATCAGCGTTAACAGACAGAATTCCAACCAGAAATTTGCAATCAATCATAGTTGTAATACTCACATTTGCTGTATCTTAACTCTTAAACGTATGGTCTCAGATCCACAACATAAAGGTTGATAACGAGGGAGGGATGGACTCCCCTAATCCTCGTAATATTTGTCCGTTTAGATTGAAATTTGGTTTGAATAATATTTCACACGTAACGTTTGTCAAAAATTGTTGTAGTTTTCGTTGTAGCTATGAGCTAAAGTGTTGACATCAATCCGCCATCTCGACGCCATCTTGGAAATTATTGCCAATTTTCAACATATTATGTTAAACCACGTAAAGAGACAAACTTTAACAGCTTATAAGTTAGGAAACGGACATTAGAAAAGGAAAGAGTTGTGTTTGAAAGCGTTTTCTCCTACAAAATATGTTTGATTTCTGAATTAATAAACTAATGATAAACTAAACATATTTTGCTCATAATTTATCCAAGACGAGGTCTGATATTTAATGAAAAAAAGTTTCTGATTTTAATGGTTTTATGGCAATAGTTCTAAAAGCCAATTTCAGGCCAAAATGTGTCGAAAAATCCCACCCTAAACGTTTAAGGGTTAACTTGACTTGATTTCATGAATCGTTCCTGATATCGTCGAGTTAAGTGTAAAACCGTCCAATGATTTGTTCTTAATTATCTTATTTTTGGCTAAAACACATTTTTTTAATAAACTGAAAATGTATTTGTCTGTTTCTATTGTTCTAAAATTACCGAACTGCAACATCAGTAGTACTGTTGTACCCTTGCGACAACTTCCGTCATGGGGGCAACCGTTCACCGTTGCTTATAAAAAGTGGAGGCTTCTGATTGGTGGATGGACCCTATGGCGTCGTAGGTGCTGGTTTCTGATAGGTAGATTAAAAAAATGACATCATAGGATGACATCATGGCTAAAAATAGCCCCAAACCTCCAATTTCATTGACAGGTGAGTTAAGAAGACTTGTGATTGGTGGAAAAAAAGGGGAGGGGTATGTAGGGAAAAATCAGGGAGACATATCCAAAGTGAGGGAGGGGTGGGCAGGGAAAGTCCAAAATTAGGGAGGGGTAGGTAGGGAAAGACCAAAATCAGGGAGGGGTGGCTGGAGTGAAGGATGGGTCACGCGGGATCCACGCAAAGGGGTAGTTTATCGCAGGACGTCCCATGGGATCCACGCAATTTGGTCAAGTCTTGCGGGATGTATTGCGGGATGTCCTGCGGGATGACCGGCAAAAACAAATAAGTCAATAAATAAATAAGAAATGAAGAGAATACACATTGAGTTTTGTTCCCACGGCGTTTTAATACTTATTTATGTACATGAGGTGAAACGATGTACTAGATTTGGTCAAGTCCTGCGGGATGTATTGCGGGATGTCCTGCGGGATGACCGGCAAAAACAAATAAGTCAATAAATAAATAAAAAATGAAGAGAATACACTTTGAGTTTTGTTCCCACGGCGTTTTAATACTTATTTATGTACATGAGGTGAAACGATGTACTAGATCGGTGTGAACAAAGTTCTAGTCTCGGCCTAAATCTATTTGTCCTCGCATCCAGCGTAGAAAATGATAGCATTCTATTTGAGGACAGTGATGGCGAAACGGATCATCGTGGCAGTTGCACAAGGTGGCATAGCGAAGACGTGTCATGGTATTAAATTTAAGGAAGTGGGCTTATTGCAAGTTGAAATGAGGGAAACCCCAACGTCGCAACAGATCTTTTTCGTAATGTCCTCCTTTGTAGGCCACCACCGTCTTGGTCGGATTGTTGGAACTGTTCAACGAGTCGTTTGACATCGTGTTCCAGTTGAGAAGTTGAGAAGACGTGCTTTTTCATTGCCTTTTGAATGAAAGGATAAGCCGTGGATGTGGCGCCGTACAAATCGAATTTGGCGTCGATCTTTCCAACTTTCAGGATAAGGGACAGAGAGATGATAATGATACAATCCGTTGTACAGTCCCGTCCAATCGCACTATCTTAGTTCGCGTAAGCCCGTTTAAGATAGGGTTAAGTCATCCACCCCGAGACACAGGAAGCAAGTTTAGGATCTTTACTCTTTGGACCGGTCGAAGACATTCCGGACTTGGTATTTCTAGAAATTGATGGTGAAATGGTTCGTGACGCTGCTCTTAGGACTAAGGGCTCAGGGGGACCTTCAGGAGTTAATGCAAATGATTTTAGGAGACTGCTTACGTGCAAATCTTTCAAAAAGTCAGGCACAGCACTTTGTAACGCTGTTGCTGTAATGGCTAGAAAATTATGTACGGAGTACGTTGATCCTACGAGTATCAAAGCAGTGCCATTTACCAGGGTAATTACACTGGACAAAGGAGAAAGCGCGGTTCGACCAATCGGTATACTCGAAGTTCTTCGCAGGAAAATTTGGATGTGTGTCACGAGAGTAGCAAAATCTGATGTCATTGACGCAAGTGGTTTGCTTCAAGTATGTGCAGCGGGGACTTGGCAGCGATTCACGCAATGCGAAACAACTACAAAGCTGACAAAACGGACGCCGTTCTAGTGATTGATTGTTTTATAGACGCTTCTAATACCGTTAATGCTCTGAATAGATCAGCTGCACTGCACATTATCAGGGTGCTGTGCCCAGTAATTGCAAATTACGCAATTAACACCTACGATCGGTGGGCAAGAGCTGAAGTCTGCAGAAGGCACCACGCATGGTGACCCCCTTGCTATGAGCATGTATGCCATTAGTCTCCAACCGCTTATAACCCGATTACAACTATCAAGCGCGACCAAACAGTGTTGGTTTGTCGACGACGCAACCGGAAGCGGCTTGCTGGATGACGTTAAAAAATGGTGAGACGATCTTTATGAAAGTGGTCCAGCGCTCAGATATTTTCCGAATGCAAAGAAGTGCTGGCTAATTACCAAGTCCGAGAGAGGGGATGCTGCAAGAGAGGTGTTTGCCAATACTGAAATCAATATTACATCCGCAGGTCCTAAACACCTTGGTGCAGTCCTCGGCTCCAGGTTTTTCAAGAGGAATATGTCGGAGAGAAAGTCGAAGACTGGGCTCACCAATTTAGCAAGCTCGCAGAATTCGCCACATCCCAACCTCAGACGAGCTTTTACTGTTGCTCTGCGGCACCACTGAGCGTACTTCCTGAGGACACTCCCCGACATCAACGACCTACCTGCACCACAAGAACGTGCGATATCTGAAGTTTCGATTCCTGCCACCATTGACCACCAAGTCACTACAGAAGAACGCAATCCATCGCAAATCCATCATAATCATCATTACTAGAATACGAGGCATTGGTCACTGTCACAGAGCCCCTGGTACAGCGTATTGTCGCTCAAGACCATCAACCTCCAGATGCGGCAGATATGCAATCTGCAAAATCTCAAGCAGAAGCTAAGAAAAACGAGGTCCTAAAGGGTGTGAAGAGGTAGTTAAGAGCAGCCTATCTCCAAGATCTCTTAGAACGGCAGAGCTAGCGTCGGAAAAGGGTGTCTCAAGCTGGCTCACTGTAATACCCATAAAAGGTCAGGGGTATGATCTCAACAAGCGCGAGTTTAAAGATGCAATAAAGATGAAGTATAATTGGGTGATCTCCGACCCACCGAGAACGTGTGTGTGCGGAGATATATTTGATGTGGAGCATGCAATGATTTGCAAGGGGAGAGGTTTTTACAACTACACAATGAGCTCCGCGACCTTGAAGCTGAACTACTCAGCACTGTTTGCAACGATGTCCAGGTGGAGCCAGTCACCGGAAAGATGCTAAACAGGAGACGCGAACAGATCCCCAGACGCCCGCGGTTTTTAGGAGAGGCAAAGATTTGCATTCTTCGACGTTAGGGTATGCCATCCAAATGCAGATTTTCACTGCAAATAGAACCCCGAACAAATCTACAAGCAACATGAGAATGAAAAGAAACGCTAGTACAGTAGCAGGGTCATGGAGGTTGAGCAATGAGCATTTACGCCTTTAATTTTTAGTATGCTATCACACTCCTTAAACATGGACTGCAAAATAATATTTATAAAATTGTACTTCCTCTCCCGGCAATAGCACACTTACATCTTTAACAAGATCTACAAAATGAAAAAAGAAAAACGAGTGGTGAGACAGACCGTTTAAAGCATAGTGTAAAAGAGTCCGGATATAAAGGGGTTGATGAGGTAGACGCCTGTCGTGGCGATGGTGCACAAAACGTCTGGGTGTACAGAGGCACCGTGTTCATTGAGCCATCCACTGAAAGAGAGGAAACCTTAACTCAATGGACTGGTCGATAAATTCTCCCAGTGAAGGTGCCTTGGTCTGTCAGTAGCCTTACCTTTAACCGTAAATGTATATGTTTGATGACAGTTCTAGACTTTCTATCTAGCAGACATGCTGTAGAACCCAAGAAGTAGAAAACATTTTTAAAAAATTTCAGACCCCGAACATTTTTTTTCTGTTACTGTAGGGATTGTGATGAAAGGGTCGATTACTCAAACACACGGAATAGAGCATCCACCCAATCTAATTCCATTTGGAAATGGCCCTCCTCATTAAAACAAAAGACAGTCTCGCCTAGGATCTGAAAATTAAAAACAACCCAGGCGACGATGCTTAAAATAGTGAAGAGTACAAAAACACCAAGTCAAAGGGAACATCCACTACAAACAAACAAACAAATAACAAAGATTGTTACCTAGTTATTCCAAAGTGAAGATACATAACAAAAAAGGAACAACTTACCGTGCCATGGAGTCGACACCGCGGAAGCCCCTCCACCTGTTTGTGGACTTCACGGAACGCTGGCTTCCAAAACCAGTTTTTGTATGTGGACCTGGAGTTCCAGGGGCAGCTAGTTCCAGTAACTCTGGTCCTCTACCTTCTCGGCTGTCCTTCTTCTTCCTCCCCTTCCTCCTCCAATTCACCTCTTCTCTTTCTCTCTTCTGGGATCCTTCCCATCACTTGCCGTGTCTATCTCATCACTGACTTTCACTATGCCTCTTTCTCTTTCTAATCTCCTTACCCAACTTTCTTCAATATCTTCATCAATTCATTCTGCATGTTCTCACTTATTGCCTCCCGTGCTTCTTCTCTTCCAGCAATCTTTCTTTCCTCTCAACTTTCTTCGCCTTTTTCATTCACTTTCTTTCTTCACTTCTTCTGTTCACTTCTTTCTACTTTCTTGCTTGTTTTCTTTTCCTCTTTGTTCGCTTTCTTCACTTTTTTTGGTCCACACTGTTGGATGCCAAACCTGCCCTCGGTTTGCCTTTTCTGTTCCATCTGCACCAATCAGAAGCAAAGATAAGATCATTTTCAACCAATCAGAATACATCACGTGATGAGGGGTGGAGCCTCGTTTGAGAGGGGGATACCTCCATCCCCCCTGTCACGCCTTCTCTTCTGCTTCATACTCTTAAAATAGCCGCGGTTTCTGATTGGTTCCCAATGAAGCCATCCTGTCCTCGTATTGGCCCAAAATGACATCATTTATTTTTTGATTCGTTCAACGGGCTATAAAGTGGCGATCTCTGCCCCTTGCTCATCAGTGTACATTTGATACGAAGCAAGCAAGAAGATAAGCAAGCAAGAAAATGAGCGATGAACTCTTTTGGCGGGAAATGGAAGCAGACAAAGGAGATGAAGACGAAATTCCTTCTTGCTTTGGATGCCTTGCCAGATGAACCACAACAACAAGACGATGGTGCTGGTTCCGCGGAGGAGGACGAGGCGGCTCTGGCTGGCCCTTCTCAGTGCCGTTTTCATTTTGGGTCGAACCTGTTGTCGATCAACGTAGTCACCTTTTGGGCGTGCATGAACGTGTCTATCATGTGCGGGCGGAACAACAAGGTACATTTGACCGCCATGCCGAGTTAGCTGGCCGATTAGTGGAAGGCTTAGAAACCGCCATGGAGCAGGTCTTGGAAGATGACCGTATCAAGAATCGGGATCGTCTCTATTTCCATCTGGCCTCTGATCGTCTTCGCCAAGCTTTTGATGGGTGGGGACTGACCGCCAGAAAATGGTGTCGTGGTGAAGGCCGGGTGGCACACTTATTAGATAATTTGATCAAAATGCTCAATTCCAATGAACACTTTCAAATGGATGACACCTTCCACCTGTCGTTCGTTCATGTGCGTGCTGGGCCGTACGGAGGAAACAAAAAACAAAAATTCCTCCCAGGCCATCAAGTCTCTGCCCGTATTAAAGTCATTAAAAAGACGGTCATTGCTATTTCTTAAACGGATGATAATTTGTGCTGCGCCCGTGCTATTGTGACCGCCCGGACCAAAGCAGAAAAAAATCGTCAATGGCGAATCTTTAAACAAGGTCGACGCATTAGGTTGGAAGCCGCTATCCAATTCCACGAGACCTCAGGACTCAAACCGGGTCGTTATGGTGCCGATGAACTAATAGAGTTTGCCCTGGCGTTGCCCTAGTACACCTTAGTGGTCGTCGATGCCAATCGGACCTATGCGTGTTTCGCTTATGGTTGCGGTGTACAACTCCTGGGGATCCTGCACGAGAACGGACATTACAATGCTCTGACGTCCATGCCTGGCTTCTTCGGTAAAGAGCATTTTTTGCACCCATTTCTACGAAGCCTACAACCATGCTGCCTGCCATGCATATACTAACAATCCTATGCATTGTGTCGGTTGCTTGCAGAATGGGTGCACTGATTACCATGACTCCTATGCTCATTACCGTTCGCCCTCCTTGTCCTGCACGTCCTGTCGGCGCTCTTATCACGGCCCAATCTGTCTCACCAACCACCTGGGACTTATGACAGCTGCTTTGCGGTATACGAATACCACCGTCGATACTTGTTACATCGACTCCTTCTCCTTTTTTCAGATGCCGTTCTCGGCCTTTCTTAAAACCTTCGACCTCCAGGAATTGAAAATAAGATTTTCCCCTATCTGTTCAACACCCGGGTCAACCACTACTATGTGGGCCCTTCTGCCACCAAAGAATGCCTACTTGCCCCAATGTATGAGCGTCAGGAGTTGCCAAGAGTTCGATCGGTTGTACAACGACCAAATGGCGCGTGGCGTGGAATTTGATATCCAACAAGAACTCCTCGCCTATTGTGAATCAGACGTCAAGCTCCTCTAGCAAGCGTGCCTGACATTCAAGCGGGAATTCGAAGCCTTGACCGGATTCAATCCGTTCAACCAGATGACCATCGTCTCGGCTTGTAACCGGGATCTCCGCATGAACCGCATGGCGGAAGATACCAACGCCTCCGAACCCCTGCCAGGATGGCAAGCCAGCCAATTACCCTAAATCATCCATGGAGTGGTTGAGGTGGCAGGTATCCCAGTTGGGCTTCCACACCCAACACAGCCACAAAGATTAGCTTTTGGTGTTCACCAAACGAGTGGTGGATCCTGATACGACCCAAAGCTATCCTTATGTCACAGACCCATTGAACAGATTAAGTGATTTGATAGACAATCTAAAATGACACTGTTCACGACACGTCCATTCCAATTCGGTGCGGCTACCACTTGTAAATAAATTGGCATTAAAATATTGTGGAGAAGAAAATGAAACGTGTGGTCTCTTCATTTTATTATTATTATTTTTTATTTATTTATTTTTAAGACAAACCAGAAGTAGACCGGAAGTAGACCAACGACCCCTCCCTGATGTTGGTCTTTCCCTACCCCACGTTGGATTTGTCTCCCTGATTTTTCCCTACCCACCCCTCCCCCTTTTTTCCTACCAATCACAAGCCTTTTTGGCTCACCTGTCAATGAAATTGGAAATTTTGGGCTATTTTTAGCCATGATGTCATCGCTTTGATGTAATTTTTTAAATCCACCAATCAGAAACCAGCACCTATGACGTCATAGGCTCTATCCACCAATCAGAAGCCTCTATTTTTATGAGTCATGGTCAGCGGTTGCCCACATGACCGAAGTTGTCGTAAGGGTCACACAGTACTACTAACATTACTGTCATTATTGTCTGACGTCATCCTGAGGTAGAGCGCCGGTGCGCCGATAGTCCAGAACAGCTATTGAGATACTACTGTAAAAGATAAGTGAAAATCTTTACATAAACATTGTGAAAAGCAACCGCAGAAAGCGTTCTTGGTAATTTCTTCGAAAAAACTAAATTTATTTTGAAAACTCTTATATCTAATAGTATTTAGTTCTATTAGATTGGAAATATTTAATATAATAATTGTTATATTTTGTAAATTATTTTAGCGAACTGAATATTGATTCGTACTTCGGCATTACATTATTAATAACATACGTGAAAGAATACTTGATTCTGATTGGCCGAGAGCAGTGCATTTAAACAGTATAAAATGGTTAGCTCCTCCCTCTTTTCTCACCTTGAAAATGTAACTTTCAAATTCATAATACACTGAACATTAACAGTAAACGAACAGACACGTGTTGCAGACCTCTTCAGTCGACTTCAAATGTTAAAGACGGAAGCCCAATAAACGCAAGAAAAGTGAAACAGAATGTACAACTTGTGTTTGTTGGTCTTAGAAACGCGTTTGCATCACACCCGTCTTCCATGTTATACATTTCAAAATTGCGCGCTATAACATTGCATGTCACACAGCTGTCGCGGAGCTAGTTGCTCATTCGACGGTGACTGATTGTCAAATGAACCGAACAATGGTCTGACTAATCCCTTAAATACTGGAACTTCCTCTTTAAATAGTAAAAACCAGTGCAAGAAGTGTAAAACTAGTACAAATTCTAAAAAAATGCTGGAATATGTTTGGTTGAAAGACAATAGTAGATTTTATAGGTCAATAGAATCATGTAAAAAAGTTGACGAAATTTTGTACAATTATTAATATTATTAATAGTAGTAGTAGTAGTAGTAGTAGTAGTAGTAGTAGTAGTAGTAGTAGTAGTAGTAGTAGTAGTAGTAGTAGTA
>JANSTR010206145.1:0-14978 GCA_025434805.1 Antipathozoanthus remengesaui | reverse complement strand
GCCAAAGCACATTGAAATAAGTAAAAAAAGTTGTCCAACGATGTTAGGCAAAATTTGAACGATGTTAGGCAAACATTTTGAACCCAAATCAAAGTCGCCCAACATCATCCAAAGTGCTCAAACGAGTCCAAAATGTCGCGCATAACGATGGTGAACAATTTCTAAACGACAGGGAGATTCGTTATAATTGGACGTTTAAGTGGCATGGTTTTCCCAGCTGAATTAATGGTTTATCTTACATATACCTAAAACAGTACGTGATCTACATCTACATTTTATTTGGTCGATAAAATCTAAGATATCACACCAAGTGTAAAAATCTAAATAAAGGTAATACAATAGAATATTAAAAATACAATTGCGTAAAATTATGAGTAAAACTATGTAAAGAGACCCTAAAACTATTAAATAATTTGGATTTTAAACTACCTACGGACGATGCGTTTACAATATCATCGGGAAGCGAGTTCCATTCATTAATTGTTTGTGGAAAGAAGAAAAACTTAAATTTATCTTTCTTTGCCGTAGGAACTAAAACTACTTTTGAAAACATGACTGGGTTTTCTTTCCATATTTGGTTGTAGATGGGTTTCTACTGATTGAGTGTGAGCCTTTTCTTGTGAAGAGGAAGTAATCCCGCTGTGCAATTGGAGTTATCTGTTACCTTTCGTTCCAATCGGCCGAATCGGGAAAAGTGAGGATCCTCTATAAGTGTTAGTCTAGTAAATTTCTAGCTGTGTTTTCATATTGTGAGTTCAGTCACAGAAATAATTTGCACAAGAGCGTTTTTCAGAGTACCTCCAATTTCGTGAACCAATCATATAATTGATTTAATTTATCAGACGCATCCAAGATGTCGAAACACAGACACTGGCCCCCACCTGCAATCTTATAATGCCAGTCTTACTGGCATATAGTTCCCAGGCCACCAGGTAGCCATCCTCCCGGACACTGGCCGTCGGCATGACAAATGTTCCTCCGGAGGCTGAGGACGACGTCATGTTACCAAAAGAAGCTTTGGATCCAATGTTGTATATACTCGTGTCTAGAAATAAAACATAATCCTTCTAAGGTTGGTCTATAAATATGTAAAACCTTAACGTTTATGTGTGTATTGCATTCTATATTGTAGCTCTAGCCAATTTATCAGGGAGCATGCAAATTTCAAAGTCCTAAAGTCCAACACCTCGTCCACGTTGTGGGAGCTGGGAAGCAGTTGAAGTATGGGATTGCTAAACATGGCAAAGTATGGTTGGTAGAATTCCACCTGGGCTGCCACAGTTGCCATGGAAGGCCTGTTAGGATTAACCCAGAAACGCCAGTTCGCCAACGGGGCTCTGTTGAAGCCTGGTGGACCAGTGCCCCGCTAAGCGGATTGGTTAATTTGGTTTAGTTGATTGGTTTTATCACTCAAAGATGGACGGAGAATCTTAACAGGTTTAACGACATAGGTCTCCAAGGGCCTACGGTTTAGCGTTCTTATCCGAGAAGACGCGGAGGTCTAACCAGTAGCTATTGTTGTTGTCCCCTTCCACATGCAATAAATTAACCATACACTGAGCAAATACTATCTAAGATGAAAAACAAAATTATCTAACTAAATGCATAACTAACCCGAGAGTCCAAACTTTGTCGTCCCGCTTGGCGGCCAGTAAAACGTGACATTCATAAGCGTCCCTTGGCTAACAGCCACAATGTATTCGTTTTCATCTTTGGTGGCGATGACCTTCTCAGGGCAGGTCAAGTCAATCAGCCCCACTGTGCTCTGAAGATAATATTCCTCCCTTGCAATGACCGGCCCTGAGATGTTGTTCCGTGCAGAGACTTCGATGGTGACAGGCCCAACGCGGGTGTACACGTGACTTGCATTGGAGCAGGTCGTTAGGCTGTAAGCCCCATCGCCGAAGTTATACAGGTATGTAACGTTATCATCCGCGCCTGCGGTACGAATGTACATATCATCAACTCATTGGATAAATTAAAGTCGTCTATACTCACTCATAATTTTGATTAGGAGTGTGCCGCCTGTATCTCAATTTCAGACACAGTTCTAGCTGCCTCGTCCTCAGGCGTTTAAGAAAGGACTGTTTAATGCGGCCACTAAGCGCGCAGGGTTTGATGGGTTTCCCTTCCCGGCAATAGGTTAACAAGGTAATATATATAAACTAAACTAGAAATTGCTAATAGCAAGTGAAGCGCTGCGAGAAACTATGCGTGTATTGCTTTAGAAGTTTTGTTTTGTAAAATTACATTAACAAATCGTGAATTCATAGTGTACTGTTTGTACATCGGGTGGTTGCTTGCAATTAGTGAATTGCCCGTATGTGCAACCAAAACAAAATATATAAATAAGCCTAAACAGATAACAAAAGTAGCAGAATTAAATTACCCTCATGGCACTTTACATATGTCAGGACTCATGAGGGTTGATGAGGAACATAAGGGTCTGCAAGGGATCATTAAAGTCTATAAAAAATGTACAGAGGCAGCGAAAGCTGATAGCCTATGAAAGCACGAGAGGCGACGAGACTGCCCCGAACACAATCAGAGTGTACGAGATTTGAACGTGGAGCGCCAAAGTAAAGGAAAGTGCACGAACATTGATGAGCTCTGATAGCAATGAGAGTGTACGAGAGTTAACGAGAGTGCGCCAGAGTAAATGAGAGTGCACGGGAATGTATGTCACGGCCCTGATAGCAATGAGAGTGTATGAGAGTTAACGAGAGTGCGCCAGAGTAAATGAGAGTGCACGGGAATTTATGCCACGGCCCTGATTGCAATGAGACTGTATGAGAGTTAACGAGAGAATGCCAAAGTAAATGAGAGTGCACGGGAATGTATGTCACGGTTCTGATAGCAATGAGAGTGTACGAGAGTTAACGAGAGAGCGCCAGAGTAAATGAGAGTGCACGGGAATGTATGTCACGGCCCTGATAGCAATGAGAGTGTACGAGAGTTAACGAGAGAGAGCCAGAGTAAATGAGAGTGCACGGGAATGTATGTCACGGCTCTGATAGCAATGAGAGTGTACAAGAGTTAACGAGAGAGTGCCAGAGTAAATGAGAGTGCACGGGAATGTATGTCACGGCCCTGATTGCAATGAGAGTGTACGAGAGTCAATGAAGAAGCGCATGAGAATCTATGAGAGTCTACAAGAGTGCACAAAGGTAAAGATAACTAGGAAACCAATGCAGGCGTTTGAGAGGAAAAATTAATTTTAGGCGACTCAATATCGGCGGTCGAACGAGATGGAGAAGTTTCAACTCTCAACAAATCTTATGCTAGTATGCAAGGTACGATTCTTGCTTTAGAACCTAAACACCATAACGTATACTACAAACCAAATAAAGTTCCAATATACCTTTATCTAAAGTTGTCCCAAAGTGTACTGGGGTTAGAGCTACGCCATCTTCTGAGGGGACAGTGATTTTCAGACCATCGATTGAGTTCGCTGTCTCGTACACCTTGACATATGACTTTTCACCACACTTCTCAATATCCCTGCAATCACTGGCGCACAACGACTCGCTTGATGCAACCCCGTGTTTGGCGTAATGACCATTGGCACAAAAGCAAAGGTCTCCCTGTGTGGCGGCGTAAGTGAAGTTCAATATTGCACATTTGTAAGTGCACTCTTGTGGAGAGCTGTCGGATGGGTCGTAGTTACCGGCGGAAAATATAAACACTCTGTCGTCTGGTTTCTCTACGAAACAGCCTTTGTACCATGCTTGGATTGTGAGATAAGAAAAACAAATGTTAGCACATGATCATCAGGAACGATACATACAGTTATTTCTGAATGGGTTGATTTTAAAAAGCGCTAATCACAATGCGTAAGTGGCAAGACTATATAGAACTAAATATCCTTTCAGCAGAGGTCGTTTCTTTGCGTGCAACGTATTTTGGATAACAATGTTGCTCATGATTCCAACCAAAGGTGATGTTACACAGTACAATTCTTGGCGCAAAATTGAAAAAGGTGATGTAGTGTAACATGGCACTACGAACTGGCGATTCCTGCAATGTGCAACAATGTTGTGAGTTTTTCAACACTGTTTAAGAACCCTTAATTTGTTGCAGCAAGCTATGTAACCATGCGCCATGTTAGGATATAAATTTTTTATGCAAAAATGTTGCGCGACAAATCGTCTTCCCGTGCAACATCAGTTCTGCAATGCATAGCATCCACAACTGATCTCTTTAGATTCGGTATTGTTTTTGAGTGTTGCGCTTGTCAACAGTCATCATTTACTGGAATAGCTGTGTAATATAAGCTAGCGCTAGTAAGTTCCGTCATATACAGAAGAAGAGCAAAAATCCATATTTTCGAACTAACAAACAATTCTATACGAAAATTCATTGCCCTGACGAGGGTATTCCACGTTAAATGTCACGAGAAAAATAATATTGCGAGAATCGTAAAGCGGTATGATTTTTTGAGTGAAATTTAACAGGAAATACCCGAGTCAGGTAGTGAATTTTCCTTGAATTGCATAGTAGGGATGAATCTAGCAAGTTAAATTAATGAGTGTATATAATATATATATATACACCAATCACAAATAAAGTGTGAACGATATTTTGAGTTTGACACCTATATTCCGACTTCACTAAGAAGTCTTCTTCAGGGTGAATGTTGAAAAACATGCTAACCTTATAATATTACAATAGTACTAAAATGAAACCTATAGTAAAACATCTATTACTAATGTAAATGAAAAGCTCTCTTGAAAAGAAAAGTTTTGAGGTTAGTTTTAAAAGTGTTGGTGTTTTCAACAAATCTGAGGTTTTGGCAGGAAAGTTTGAGGGCGCGCGCCCGCGCGGCTCAAATTGAGTGCAATTCCATGCTGAATACTTGAAAAAACTGCGATGAGATCCTTTTTCAAATACATGGGCGAATACATTAGATATTTAATAAATAGAACACGAAAGACGTGGATTGGAGGGTGAAACGAGAGCCGAAGGCTATGCTTTTTCCTCACTTCTCGAGTGCTCTCGTCACTTGCTAACTGCTTTATTGCTGTAAAGAGCACAGGAAAAGCTGTTTTGTATGCTTTTATAATATTGACAAACTTCTCCATATCCATTTTGTGAATTTGTATATATTTTGCTTTGTGACTTGTGTGTTTGCTCGGCTGTTCAGTGAAGTAGAAAGCTTAGTAAATCTTGGTTTAGATCTTTTTCCAGGATCTTCGTTCTTCTTCATTTTCTCAAGTCAAAATGTAAGCAGAAGACAGACATAACACACACGGACGCCATTTTGGTTTTCCCGAAGTAATAGTTGTCATGGTAACTGCTATCTATACTGTGAGGGAGCACGGTTTTGGACCAATCAGAGCGAGTGTTATATCAAATTATATTATATGCGCGAATAAAACCAAAAAGATACGGTAGGTTTAATTCAATTACTACGTCATTAATATGGGTACTCGCGTTACATGAGGAAAGTACACTACTCGATCGGATATTCCAGTACAGATGTAGTGACCATATTGACACACCACACTACTACTGATAGAATCAGCATTTCGCCTTTTGATCACTCAAAGTCTGGTGAAACCCCAATTGAAAATCTGCGTATGAAGCAATGGTGAGCCAATTGAACTATATTTATGAAGCAATGGTGAACCAATTGAACTATATTTTAAAAAATTAATTGCCTGGCGATTATCTGCTTGTCTACAATTTTCATTTTAATATTCTAACAATCTTAGAGTTTGACACCACCTCACCCCACAGTTTCCCACCGCTTCACCCCACAGTTATCCACTTGCACTCACCACTCTCCATAGAGATGAAACATCCTCTCAAGTGAAGCTCGAGATTTATAATCAATCAGTAGACTATGATATTCTGATCTCGACGATGCATTTCTTATCATTAATTCAGATATTTTGCAGCAAAACGTTAAGAGGAATTTTGCTAGTCGTACTCGTAGACAGCAGATAACCTCGTCCCCAGTCATCCTCCTTGTCGGTTCGCTCCTTTTCCCTGGTCGCTAAGCTTCTCACTAAAATGGTGGACGCCGAAGTAAAGCTTTTCCGAGCAAAGCAAAAATATCTAGTGCCCAGTGCAACCGCGCCGACCGTGAGGCCAGTGTTGTTGACTGGGAACGAGGCTAGACAGCAGATGAGAGAATAATGGACAATAATTCGATCAAAATATACCAATTTCGCCTGCCGTTTAGCGGGAGTCTGATTGTTTTGACATAGTCCTATTAAAATTCAGGTAAGTCGAGTTGACAGAATCTTGCTATTATTCTGTAAGCTAGGAGACTAACGAGTGGGTAAAACTCGTTACTTGTTTGCTGTCATAGCTGTTGAAAGGTAAAAATGCATTGTTTTTTTATGGTAATTAGTTTTAACTATTGCGATAAGGCTCGTAAGATGAAAACTCAAATTGGCTCATTTAAGCCGTGTTTGATAACAAAGCTGTAATATATGGACAGTTTATGAGCAAATTAATGAACAAAAGAAGTCAACCGACCAATCAGATTCCAAGGTATTCTACTTTTAAAATAAGACTATATGTAAATTTTATTGAAATATTGTCAGTCTTCAGGAGCGTCTTGCCAACAAAGCGACATTTTCTTTGTTTGTTCAAAGAATATGCGTTCAATTTGATGTGATTCTCGATTCTCAAAATAAAAGAAGCTCTTGAAGTTGTTCAAGAACGTTCAGAAAGCTCAATTTTAAAAACTTATCAATTTTTAATCCCCCTTTTTGAGTACACTTCAAAGTGTTGAATGTTAATGTTTTCCATTGTAATTGTTTTGTTCTCCCTGTTGTCTAAACAGCTGGCGTTTCCCGTCTGTTCATTAGAATCGCGGAAAACCGACGATAAGCAAAACAAAGGACTTTACACAACATAAAACAATAACCAAGATCTCTCATCTAATTCCATGGTTCTCTGCATTGATGACACCCGCAAAAACTACTTATATCAATAGCGTATGTGTTTACCTGATCCGATATATTCATTATCTTTTGATATATCGCTTTAGATATGAAGTAACATTCTCTAAAGAACTGCATGATAGATATATAGCAGTTATGCTATGGTGGGATATAGCTTATTAACCGAAAGTGCATGAAGTCTTTATTTGAAATATCAAACTGAAGCCATATGCGTCTAGGACGAGGTTTGACATTTTTTTGTAAAGATTGAACTTCGAGATTAATAAATATTTTATTATATGCCTTCTAACAAAGGAATACAAGTGATAATAAGTGGAATGTTCTATTGTATCCCATGAAAAGTATTGCGTAACTATTCTATCCCTTGCGACGTAGGTTTCGGGGGGAGGGGGCAGTGGGGTGGGAGTGGAATTAGCATTTAAATGCGAATGTCCTTGATTTAGATATTGTCTTATTATTGATGTTTTGAACAAT
Organism: Antipathozoanthus remengesaui; assembly: GCA_025434805.1. NCBI lineage: Eukaryota > Metazoa > Cnidaria > Anthozoa > Zoantharia > Parazoanthidae > Antipathozoanthus > Antipathozoanthus remengesaui. Next base: position 7,587 of record JANSTR010206145.1, on the reverse strand, counting down.
GACCCTATTTATTTATTGTGTAACGCTTGGGCTGCGAAAAACTAAGAAAAAACATTGTAAAAGAATCCACTGAATATGTTTCTACCATTTAGTATCGCTTCGACGGGATAAGAAATTGGTCGACTGTTCTTTAAATGCGTCATTTTCCTGTATTATTTTTAGATACTGCATTTCTATCATTTGTGTGGCTTAGTTCATGTTGTTTCTTGCTTTTCGACTTCACTTACACTTCTAACAGCACCGACTAAGCCGTGCACATGGTTAACTTTCAAAATCAATTATGAAACGTGATTGTATATCTTTGGTCCGCCGTCCAAAGTCATATATTGTTATAGTGCAAAAAATGAAATTGTAAGAGGCCACTTCTACTTTTACTTAAAGTTTTATCTTTAAGACATTGCGCTTATTTTATGTCATAGAAGTGTAGGGCTGATGTTAATCAGTTACTGTTTGTCGAGCCCGGCCATCGTTCATCTGCAACGTGCATCGTAACCACAAATCCTATACCTGTTTAACCCATCATTTGGAGTACAGCTTTCAATTTAAAATGGCCAGATATGCATGACAAGAATTTTAATTGGTCAGTTCACAGAAGAACTGTTACAGTTCTTCTGTGAACTGACCAATCGAAATCTTGATCTGTTTTGCAGGAAGTTTACGTAAGTTAAATCGATGTTTGGTCTCGTATTATTGAAAAACATATTGATGTCATCAACGGTTCATTTTATCCAATTGAGCGCACACTGGCCAACTTCCGTTGAGACACTGCCGATTTCAGTTTTAAAACAAAAACCGCCTACACTGTTTTTTTGTAAAGAAGAAATTTAATAAGAGTATTGGAGGCTCAAATGCCCTGAAAATAACAACAAATAAGATCAATTTGAGGTTAAAAATATTGTTGAAATTTAGTACAAGAACAAGAAGAAACCCCAAAAACAAACTATGAGGTACAACACAAAATCAGTTAGTGAATATAATAACTGTTGCTTAATGTTTATAACCTTTGATTGTCAAAAGCTTTTAGTGACAAGCGTGGTCAATTCGATAGGGTATTTAACTCTTAACCCAATAGTCGTGAGTTCAAACCCCACGTTTTGTGAAATTTGTACTCTTCAGAAAGACTTTTGCTCCAGTTGACTCAGCTGTCTGTCTCCTCTATACAATAACTGATTAAATGGACTATGATGATGGTGAAACGCACTTGAACCTACTTTCTCGAGCAGTTGAGCTTGTTTTGTAACTTAAACTAAACCATCTGAAATTTCAGTGAATTTCATTATGAGAAATATTCAAATGTTTCGAACTTCTTAAAATTTGTTAGTAAATAGTTTTTAAGAAACTATACACTGCGTCGGCGGGTCGATGAAACGTTTGAAAAATTAACCAAAGAATGGCAAAACAATTTTCCGCTCCTTAAGGCTGGAAAAAGGCTGACATTTCGAGTCATGACATAACTCCAACGAAAGCCGAACACTCGAAACGTCAGCTTTCTTCCATCCTTACGACGCGGAAACTTTTTGTCAAGCCTTGTTTGGTTTGGTTTGAGAAAATTTGTAATTGCGAAACAAAAATAGTATTCTGTATGGAAATATTATCTCATAAGCGGTTTCGTTTTCTTAAAACATATTCATTAAAAAATCTTATTTAGGTGAATTCAACTATCGGAGAATTAGGAAAGATTCTAAATTCATTGACCATTAAACAAGTATGGTACAGAGAACGTTCAAGCTCGAGTAGTTTTAGTATTTTCATTGTCTTTCAAAATGATCATAGAATTGAAGTGGGCATTTTCTTAGGGGAAAAACGCGTTTCAAACTTTGTTACATTGATATTTTGTTCTTATGGATGATACAGAGCTTTATTTTCATCATGCTTAAGGTTGGTTTCCATGTGCAGATAATAGCCCCGATCCCGGTAATGGCTGCTAATCATTTCCCTATATTGACTTTTCAAACTGACTAAAATTATTAAACTTTGATGAAAATTGTCAACTATCGAATTTCATGGAACAATGAACATTTTGAGAATGTACTCTTTGAGACAAATGAAATGAATGGTCACTTTATAAAGTTTCGTCAACTGGTTCAGAAGTTAGGCGGACATTCTTTGTTTATTTAAACTGGGTTCAGTGCGGAAAGGGTTAAAAGCCCAATGCACTTGTCGATAGACTGAGAAGGGTTTCGACCCAGCGGTTTTGTGGTCCGAACTACACTGTAATGGCTGCCGTTGTGCCACATGATATATAAATGTAAAGTGTTTATAGACTCTGTAATGAGCGCTATATAAATGCTGCTCTTTCTTTGGTTGCTCGAGCTCATTGTGATCAATGGCAACAGTTTACAAGCGACGTACCCCTATATACAGTAGATCCCATCAGTTATACTGACTTTAAAAACTGAATCGACAGCACGAGTGATCAATGATAAAACTGTGAATTGCCCGAATCGACTTACGATTAAGACGATCCAGCATTTAGTATTTGTCTTCACATGCGTGTGGATATCCGATTAAAACATTTTATTAATCAAATATCGGAAAATTAATTATACACAGAACATTGTTTAAACAAGCGACAGTCGCCAAGGAACCATTCTACCTCCCTGTAATCGAAGGACTTGCATGGTATCATTTTCTCTGAGAAAAAGGCAAAGAAAGATCTGACAATATTTGAAGATTTTGCTATAATTTTTAAAGCATTTATTTGGGTAGCATGGACTATAGGTGTGGTGCGTGGACTGTGTGTAGATTGTGCGTGGATTGTGTGTGGACTGTAATGTGTATGGACTGCTGTATACTGAGTTAACACTCAACTTGAGAGAAACAGAAGATGGCCGATGTGGAGGTCAGCTCGCGGGTTCAAAAGTGACTGACGATTTTCTGTTTTCAATACGTGAGTGAATCACAAGAAACCTGTTGTTTATTGCGGTAAAGAGGGGGAGTGTGACACGCCGGTTTAAATTGCTTCAGTAATTTCTCCATTTCACTTTACAATTAAAGATCGCATTTCAAACTGAATTCTAACAATAAATAGGACAGCAGGACGTTAATTTCTTATAAGTCCAAAACTAAAGGACAAGACGCAAGATCTATTACTTTTTTCCTTAAAAGCAGTAAAGATGATGATCTAAGAAAAAAATGTTGGTATGCAAAGTCACAAAAACATTGTTTTCAACTTCTGGTTTGTTGCCGCGCAGCTGATGACAACTTCAGTTCTTGTTAACAATGAGCTTAACCTTTAATGAAGTGCTATGAAAAAGCCTATTTTGGCAGGTACAATAAACAAAATGGCTGACAATAGTCAAGAAAACTATACAAACAAAATATATTATCCTCTTTTAATATGAAAGTGTTGATATTTCAGTCTGTTTTATAGCAGAGCCAATATTGAAAATTCAACACTTTTCAGAGACGATTGATTAAGCAAAATATTAGTTTGACTTTCAGAAATGTACTCTTCTCAAGGACTTCCATTGCCTATATCAAAAAAGTTAAAAATATTTTACCAGCTGTCAGAATTTCAAAAAGTTAGAAAGTGACAAGCTGTTAAATTGTTTGTAGGGTTTCGGGTGTTTTGTACAGCTTTCATCGTATCACAGACGGTTTGGGGCAGAGTTACCAGTAAAAACGCTGATTATTTGTTAATTACACATCATTTCTCCTATAATTTCGCATTTGTCTTTAAAAGTGTTGTGAGAAATGTGACTGAAAGCTAAACGCATGAGTCCAATTTGATTTCTTGACGTTTTATATAATGCGAGTTTCCATTAAATGTGCGAATTGGCAATAATTCTGTATTTTGATATGAGTTAAAACCCCGAAAGCCTCGAATATTCAATCGTCTATGAGAAACATATTTTCAAATATTAGCGATTGTGCCAAGGGATTTTTACAAGTGGTTAGAAAGTACTTTTCTCTTTGCTTTGCATATTTTGGCATCATTAAATGAAAATACTGTCATATTTTGAGGATATAAGCCTTAACTGTTGTTATCGTTTTCTCAAATAATTACAAACCGCCAAAACTAATAATATCTACTGGTAAGTCATAGAGAAAGCGAACAATGGTTTTCACAAATATTTTAGTGCCGTCAAGGCCGGTGATTGTTCTCTCAGAACAACAACTCGTGCGCTGCATGCTCATGATTTGCCGGAGTTGTCTTGTGGGATAGAAACAATTCAGTGTCGAAACGAAAAATTAACAATATCAGTAATTAATGATTTATTTCCTTCAGACCAGATAAACACAGTACAGCCTCTTATTTAACTGACACGACCGCAGATGGCGAAGCCATTTAAGGTGTTTTTATGAGCATGATGAATCATAAAATATTTAGCTTAAATTGCGCTATGCAGTAATATTTGTTATCCATGCCAACAAAAAAGTTTTGAGGAGAAAATCCCTATTATCGAGAAAGAACTAGTACTTATTTTGAATCTGAATCAAAATTGATATTTGTCACTCGGTATTTGCTCGCATATAATAGATATTCAAGAATTTCTTTCTTGTAACATTTATTACTCAGTGAGATCTTGCGATGCAGTTTATAATGCTTGTAAGATTGTGGTGTGTTTTGAAATGTCATTAAAGGACGCAGTTATCGCAATATCGAAGCAAGGTTTAAATTTAGGATTCTTGGCCTTCCTTACAGGGGCTGATTTATACATGAATTCAGAATGAAATACAACATTTCTACACCAAATAAAATATTATTGTCTTGTGCGGTCAGGAATTTCTCACTTATATTCTTACTTTTTGAGGTATCACACGCGACAGATTTATCATATAAAGCAGATATATGGATGTCGCACGGTAATGATGCTTCGCAGCGCTAGTTTCTTATCGGTTAACGAGAATGGAGCTCATTAATTCATAGTGACTAACTAGAAATATATTTTATGAGACCATGCGATTAATTCATGAAATATGAACGGCTAAATCACACGCTGCGAAGTAACTTAGATTAGTACTACAAAACTAGATTCACTAACTTTCGAATGAGAAATTACAAGAATGAAATGAAGTAACTTGCGCTGAATTTTTAAATTACAGGCGCAATTTTCTTATTAATAATCAAAATTCGTTAAGGAAAATATTATCAATAAATTTATCCTCAAGCGTTTTGAATGCTGGACTTGTATCTTCGCAATGAGCAAGATGGTTTACATATATTCAAACTGATCATTTAAAGCCATAAATTTACTGCTACTTTAAACAAAACACAAACATGGATTAAAACAAGAAAGAAATACTTGGGCCGACTTTTGGAAGTCAATTCCATGTCTAACATAAAGAAGTCAAAATTTTAATAGAAACCTCTGTGTAAACAGAAGAAATTTAGCCTAAAAGATTTCGGAAGCATTCAACGTTTCTGCAACAAATACTAGCTTCTTTGGGTAAACTAATCCTTAATGAATAAGGTGTTCCTCACTTTTTCAGCCTCACTTTAAGTTAATAATAAATAGATTCATCGAGCTGCGTGAATATGTGACAATATTGAATAGAAATTCACCTACCCGCTGTAACTCCAAACGAACTTAAAAGGAGCAAGAAGGCGATCTGTGTGATAAACAGAAAAGCATTGAAAGCGTGCTTGTAGAAGATTCAACACACAATATAATAATAATAATATCTACAATATTATTTGTGCTTTCTACAGAAAAAGCATTTTATCCGAAACATTACGTTATCTGACACCTACCCTTATTTTCATGGCTAACATCTCATCGACAAAGTTCCTTGAACGAAACAGGTGCCTGTCCCAAAATACAACTTGTAGCGGCTTTTTAGGCCATCATAAAGTTTTGCACTATAATTCAGGACTATTTTTTCTGACGATTACAATGCGTCACACCAAACAAAGCTTGTATGTTAGGGTAAAATTTCGCGCGCGTTTTCAGCTGTTCAAAGAGGTCTAGTATCTTCAGTGCTGAGAATACAGGAGAATAAATTGATTTGCATAAAGGAGCCCAGTGTTTGTCTCGCATTCATTATCAGCGGAAGCTGCTGATATTTAATTGGACGATTCGATAGTTCGTAGATCTCCCTCAAAACAGTCGGACAATTAAGCACTACAATCACCATTTTTATCGTTCTTATTCGACCCACTGCGTAAAAAACAAGTCTGCAATCGAATATCTGCGAGAATGAATCAGAAACATTAGGTGATGAGAAAGCATGCACGTTACAAAGTTTGTGCAATTTTACTTTTAGTAGAATAAACAAGACATGACAGGAAAGCCGAATTTCGTTTCGATTTCCTAAAAATCGTTGTAGTGTTGACACACTGTCATTGTGAGAGCAATCCGACACGTCACTTTTGAAATTTAAAATTGTAGCTCTTCAGCAAAATTATTATTTTAAAATTAAATTTGCAAATTGAAATATTTCATCGCCTATTTATATTCCCTTTTCCGTCTGAGATGGATTTCGAGTGCCCTAATGGTGATAGAATACCCAGCACACCTTTTACTTAACAAACACAACTCTCGTTTCATCCATGTACCGCAAAATAAACATTAAAAATATTTTAAAATGTTAATGTGAATGTGTGAAAGTGGCATAATTTTATCCTTAAACAGAAATCATACTTCAGGGTTTCCATGTTTTAAGGCTGCGCCGATGTCCCAGCCTACTGTTATATTTAAAATTTGAGTCAAATTTGAAATGCTTAAAAAGGTTTTTAGATGGTGACAGTTCATGGCGGAAGACATGACATGACATCAACCAGAATTGTCCAACGCAATATTGTTGAAGAAAGCAGTGTCAATTTAGCAACCTGTTGGTAACCATGGCAACTGCATCTGTTTGTGTAACAAGTTGTTCATTTCCTACAAAGGCAAACCTTCATTATGCAAAAGTCAAAACGAATATTAAATCAATTGCAATCGATTACAATGTCTTCAACCGCAGCTTCTTTTCAATCTTTTCATTCGACAAATAAATTATATCGCAAATTCAAGTGACGATACTGCCAGTCGGATATTTTTCCGACCACAATACTATACTGTCTTCGCCAACAGATCGTGATGGTTTCAACCGTTCAGAAAATAGCATCTCGATTTAGCATTTAGCTATCTCTTGGAATACTCTCCCTTTAACAAACAGACGCTCTTCTTCATACGCGACAAGTACTGCCATTCTTTGCGGTTGCTGGCTCGGCCTGTAAATCGTCGCAAACAGATGGAAACGGTTTGCGTAGCGGGTGGTTGCGAGCTAACGAAACCCCTTTGCGATAATGAAAATGCTTTCTATAATTTCTTTCAGTCGTGTTTTCAGTGATTCCAAACCGCGGTACAATTGCGGAACGCGACATCAAGAAAGATTATATATATGGAAATGTATCGTAACCAGTTTGTTGACCATCGCAAACACCACTTCACAAAGCCTTTGGGAGATTTATGGTTATATGAAAAAAAACTTTAATCATTTAAAAAAGGAAGACTCGCGAAGGACAGAAGTACGTGCCTGGGGAAAAAGTTGATTTAATTATGAATAATTTTATGATAAACACAATAAATATTTAAAAGAAATACCGACATTATTGTATATTAACCTACCAGCATTTCTTACATTTAGTGATTTTGATGG
>JANSTR010206144.1:0-19383 GCA_025434805.1 Antipathozoanthus remengesaui | reverse complement strand
ACCATTATCACCAGCTGTTGCATCAGCATTGTATTCACTGTGATCATCACCATTATCACCAGCTGTTGCATCAGCATCATAATCACTGTGATAATGAAGAATTGAAACAAGTTAAGTATTACATCCATGCAAACGGTTGTTCTTGGGGGTATAAATTGAAGTTTAGAAATGAAACAGGTTAAATATTGTTACATTCATGCAAACAACGGTTTCATGTGGATAACTTGGAGTTGAAAAATTTAAAAGGTTGAGTATTGCATCCATGTGACGGTTGACTCAGTTTAATATGTTCATTACATTTTGGTTGCAAGGTGAAGGAAATTGAAATTGCTGTTGATGAGAAGGAGCTTCAAAAGGAAGCTGCATTGAAGGAGAAGGAGAAAGAACTGCATCATCTGAGAGAGCAGATAGAAGAACTGCGGAGTGTGTCATCTGAATCCGAGAAAGAACAGAATGAGTTTATGCTGGAGTTAAGATCTAAACTACAACAGGCCAGTGCAGAACGAGAAAGTAAGTGAAGCTATCCATCATGTGCAACTTGATTTACTAGACTTGTACTGCTTGTACCAGGGAGTTTGAATTAGTTTTCTGTCACCCATGCTTTGTTGATCCGGCAGATAAGCTACATGTATCCACTGAGCTACTGCATCCATTTATAGTAGTACGTTCATTTATCTTCTGTGGAGACCGATTTATTGATTCATATGGCATTTTGCATCTTTTGCACACTTGTAGCAGCTTAGTAAATTGGCAGAGAATAAATTGATCTCTTTGTTATTGAATATTAACATGGAATACTGTGGCAACCATGGTGTGTTACCATGGTGTCTTTGAGAAATTTCGTCATTCATGTATTTTATGATATACACCTTCACAGTTTAGAAAGTTGCAATACCCTTAAACTATGAAATGTCACTGCATTTCTGCTTACTTCTGACACTACTTAATAGCAACTTGATCTCTGCATTTTAGAATGTCTAAGTTGCACTGATTATGTGTCTGTTTGTGACTGTTAGGTGCAGAGCAGCGCCTTGTAGAACTTCAAGCAAAGGTTAACCAGGAGCAGGTAAGACGCTTGCAAATCTAGTTTATGAAATACAGTATAGTATATCCTAAGCATGTACTTTATCATTCATCTATTTATGAAATACAGTATAGTTTATCCTGAGCATCTACCTTGCCATTCACCTGTTTATGAAATACAGTATATCTGATCCTAGGCATCTACATCTCACTAAGTAAACCATGTATGACCCTATGTAATAAAGTTGTTAGATGTTAATGTTTAGACACTCTTCGCTTGTTACATGTCAACATTTTCATTTTATATGAATTGTGCATTTCGAGAAATAGTATTTGCTGTTTCATTACTTTTCACTCGTTCATTTTCTTTTTTTAGGCAAAAGTTGGTGAGCTGGTACAACAACACAATAATCAGTTGAAAGAAAAACAGGACGAACAACAGAAAATGCTACAAAAGATTAAGAAAGCTCATCAAAACAAGGTTTCGGAGTTAATCGAGAACAGCAAGAAGGTTGAGCAGAGGATTGCGGAGATTGAAGGAAAACATGCGAAAGAGTTGGAAGCGAAAGTAAAGCAGTTTGAAACAGAAAAACAATCCGAACTTGCGAGAGTTAGCAAACGGCTTGACAGCAAGGCTACAGAGATGAAGAAAGCCATCAAAGAGTTGAGGAATAAGTTAACTGAGAAGGAAACATATGCTAAGCAGCTGGACGAGAAAGTAATGAGCATAGAAGCTGAATCAGCCTCTGCGAAGGCAGAGAGTATGAAAGATTTTGAGAAAAAGTTAGCAGATGCGAAAGGTGTGGCACAACAACTGAGACAAGAAATTGTTGAAAAAGATGAGAAGATAAAGGAAATTCAAAGATTGAAAGAAGCTGAATTGGCTGATAGTGCTAAGACTTACAATAATAGCTTTAAAGAAAAGGAAAGGGAACTTATTGATTTGAAAGGGAAGTTTACAGAGAGCGATTATTATGCAAAAGAGCTTGAAAAAAAGTTACAAGAATTAAAACGGCAAAAGGACCAGGAAATTGAACAAGTTCAGAAACAAACGGAATGTCGAGTTAGAGAGATTGAGAGTCAATTAAACGACAAGATAGAGAAGGAAGCAAAGGTCTTGCAATCAGAGAAAGAAAAGGAACTTGTTGTAGCGCAAGAACTTGAATCCAAGTACAGAAAAGCAAATAAAACTGTTGAAGAGTTGCAAGAACTGCTAAAGAAATCAAAACAACAGGAACAAACAACTGCACAAGAGCTGAAATTGAGACTTCAGCAAGAAACGCAGAGATTAAGAGAAGAACAATTACTTTTGGAAGAAATGAGAAGCTCCAATCAAGAACTGAAGAACTCAATGAAAGGCAATGAGGAAAGAGAGGAGAAATTAAAAGAAAAGATCGAAATTTGCCGCAAGGAAAATGCTGATAACGTTGAAAAGTTAAAACGGACATATGTTGAGGAGATTCAGAAAATGAAAGACGAGAAGTTACTGATTGAAGAAAAAGGAAAACTTGAGATTGAGAAAGTTCAAGGAGAACGTAGTACGGAAATTAATGAAAAGACGAAACTCATTGAAGATCTAAAGAAGAAAAATGAAGCCTTGAATGAACAACTTAAAAGTCAAAAGAAACAAAGCCATCAAGTTACAGCTGAACTGACTAACGAGGTAAGAGAAGCGAAAGATGCTCTTGACAAACAAACCACTGTAGTTGAGGAGCTAAACAAGAAGAATCAGGGTTTGACCAAAGAATTAGATGCTCAAAAGGAGCAGCACAAAAATGCTGTGGAGGAGCTTTCAAATAGTATTACACTCAGAAATGAGAAACTTGTCGCTTTAAAAAATGCAGTTAAAAAGATGAAGGAAAAGGCAGACGAAATAGCTAGACAACATAAAGAAGAAAAAGAAAAGCTAGAGATTGAATATAAGGAAATGAAACATCAAATGGAACAAACTTTTCAAGAAAAAATAAATAAGATGGAAGAATCACAAAGGGACAAAATGAATGACTTGCTTAAACAACGAGAACTTGGTATTGAAGACGTCACAGCCAGTTTAGAGACCACACGCAAGGAACAACTTGCAAATTTAGAAGAAAGGTATAGAGTGGAAATAGGCGAACTGAACGTCGGCTGGGAAAAGAAGATTACCAGTGTTAGAAAGGAAGGCGAAGAAATGATGGAGAAGATTATGGCTGAAGCAAGAGAGAAAGAAGAGAATTTAGGCCAACAAATAGTCAACCTCAACAACGAACTTAAGAGCAAGGTAAGAACTTTCCAGGACAATGAAGAAGACTTACAACAGAGAATAAATCAGTTAACAGAGGAGCACGATGCGCTGCAAAGCAAACTACGAGATTTACTGGATGAAAACAAGCGAATTAAAAACGATTTGGAAAATACGAAAAGAGAAACCGATTTTAGAATAATGGAATTGGTTGAAGCCCACAGACTGGAAGTTGACGATGTGAAGACAAACTCAATACAAGAGATGGAACGGTTTGCTCAGCAGCAAGAAACAGAGTTAACTTCTTTTAGAAAAGCTGAAGAAAAATTAAAATCCGAGTCTGAGAAAAACCTTGGTGAAGTTCTTGCTGCGCACAAGCAAGAGCTGGAAGAAATCAGAGATAGTTTTGAATGTAAACTTCGTGATTTGACTAATTCCCATCAAGGAGAAATGGCTCAAATGCGCGATGTGTACGAAAAGCAGCACTTAGAAATGGAAAAGCTGCGCAAAACCCATAGCATTGATATTAATCAGATGAAAGACACACATGCTGAAGAAATTAAGATATTCAAACAAAGCTTAGAGGAGGGTAAAGCACAGTCTCGGTCTGAAGGGGAAAAACATCAATCCGAAATTGATAGTCTGAAGAAACTCTGCGAAAAGCAGAACACAGAAATTAAAACACTGAAAGAAAATCATGAACTGGAAATGAAAAAATTGCGCGAAGACAGTCAGGAGAGTTATTGCTCAGAAATAAATGAAAGAGAAAAGCTGTATGCCCATGAGCTAGAGAAGCAGAGAGGTGAGGCCGAGAAAACTAACAGTATCTTACTTGAACTTAGAGCAACTATTAGTGAAATGGAAAAGAAGAATCAGGAATATGAGGAGAATATTTCTCAGCAGAAAAAGCTTTATTTGGAAAGTAAATCAAAACTTGAGCTGCGGGAAAAGAAATTTCAGGATGAGAGAAACGAGTACAGAAAAGTCCACGATGACGAGTTGAAAAAGCTCAGTGTGGAAGCTGAAGAAATGAAAGTAAAATTTATGGCAGAAGAGAAGAGATTGAAAGCTGAACTTGAGAGAACAGACAAAGAACTAAAACAGACTTCAGATATGGTAAATAATGAATTTCATAAGAGTATGGAAGAGATCAAACAGAAGCATTCAAGAGAAATAGAAGAGATGACTGTGAAAGGAAAAAAGACGTGCGAGGAAATTGAACAGAGATACTCATCGCAAATTGAACATCTTCTTCAACAGCAGCAGGGAGAAATGCAGCAGATAAGACAAGAGAAGGAGAGTCGTATTCAAGAGTTGGAGGAAATGAAACAACAGAAAGGTCGAGAGGTGGATGACGCCAATTCAAGAATAACTGAAATGGAGGGAATGATAACTGAATTAACAAACAAACTTAAGAAGGTAAAAGAAAAGGCGAAGAGTAACAGCACAGTTTATGTGGAGGAGAGGAAGAAAGAAAGAGAAAACACCGATAAGTTGAAAAGAGATGTCGAATCATTAAACGAGTTGTTGCAAAGTTCGAAAGAAGAGCGACAGAATTCTGTTTCCAGTCTCAAACACCAGCTTCAACAAGCAGAGAACAGAGAAGAAACACTCAAGATAAAACTCCTGACTTTCGAGAACAATACTAAAGCAATTGACGAGAAAGTTTCTGTTCTTTTGAAGGAAAAGCAAGACATTCAAGATCGATCAGTTGAGAGGGAAGAAAAGCTTCAAAGTGATATTAGCAGTCTCGAAAAGAAATTGGGAGAAACAGAAAAATCTGCAGGTGAGGAATTTCGAAAATGTGAGGAAACCTTACGGGAGAAAATTCAGTGCCTAACCAAAGAAAAGGAAGAAGCGTTGGACAAACAGGCAAAAGACCTTGGAGAACAATTACGCAACAAACTGATGGAGATGAAGAAGAAAGCCGAGGGGAAGATAGCAAACTTGCGAAAACAACTTACTTCACAGATTGAAGAAAAGGAAAATGAACTTGCCCTTGTTAAGGACACGTTAAGAAAATCTGAGAGTCGTATTGAAGAAATGTTAAACGATCATGAAAAACAGCTGGAAAATATCAAAGGTGACCATCAGAATGAGCTAACCTTGAAATCACAGGCACTGGAGGTTGTTTCCAAGGAATCGGTTGACAAAACAACGGAGCTGTCCAGCAAGGTACGAGAACTTGAGGAGAAAAATCAACAACTGGAAGAAAGGCTGGAGAATATACTGGTTGAAAAAATGGATGCTTTGCATGAACAAGAAGCATCTTTAAGAGAGGAACAAGAGAACGCAATGGAGAACTTGAGGAAAGAGTATGAAGGAAAAGTGGACACAGTGGAGAAGCGTTTGAATGCAAAGATTCAAGACAACGAATTGACGTACAATTCTAAGATAAAGCAGCTGTTGAAGGAGTTTCAAGTCAAATATGCAGAGAAAGAGAAAGAGGGACAGGAAACCCTGGCAAACAGCATCGCAAAAGCTCAGAAGGAAGAGCAGGAGATCATCAGTAAATACGAAGAAGAGATAAGGGATTATAAACAGGAATTAAAACTGCGAGAAGAAGAGATGATTACATGTCGGCGTAGCACAGATGAAAAGCTAAAAGAAGTTGATTCACTGAAGGAGGCTCATAGCGAGGCTCTTCAGAAAGTTGAAGCTGACTACCATGAGAAAGTTCAAGAAATATTGAAGAAGAATGAAACCGATATGGAGAACTTAAAGAAAGAAAGTGGCGCTAAGCTGGAAGAGACCCGTACCAGATATGAGAATGAAATTGCTACTATGGCTAAAGATAAACAGTCAGAGCTGAGTGCAATGGAGAAAAAACTCAAAACACAAATGAAGAAGAATCAAAATGAAATGAAGAAACTGCTAAACCACAAGGAAGCTATGATTCAGGCACAGAGTGTTGCTACCTTAGATGCTGAACCGGGCCAGCTACAACGAGCCGGCTCTTCACAGTCGCTTAATGTAAGTGGACATGGGACATGTTACCAGAGGGAAGGGTCAACCCTTCTGATGTAACCAACCGTTCAAATATTAGGGCCAAACAGAAAATGGCACAGTATACTTATCAATAAGGGAATTATTTTAGAGAATACGTAAGACAAGTGGTGACATAATTGCAGGGACTGAATAGGAAGATATTCTAAGGTAGTTTAAAGTCAGGTAAGATTGTCCTCAGAATCCTACAACCTTGATTAACTCTTTATACTAATATTAAATCCAGGTTATCACAGTGACCTGGCCAAATGGAAGAAACTGTAGAAAGCTAAGCAAGTTGTAAGAATTCAAACAGTCTTCTATTAACCAGCACTGTATTTATTTCAACACAGTTTCACTAGAAATACTGTTTAGAAGCTGCAGCTAGCTAAAATATATGTGAAGTATACTGTAGTTATGTAACGTAGTCTAATATTGTAAGTAAGAAAAGCAAACAAAGTGTTTTTCTTTGTCTTTGTATTGTACCCACGCATTTCAGTGGAAATGACAGTTTTCATCTGTTCCATTATGTAAATGAATTATGGTAGCGAAAGGATAAAAAAGAACGTTAAATCGTTTCTATCGTTGTCATTATGTTGTTACCTTTTCTTCGACAGGATGCTGATGATGCAAGTAAAGCAGCCTTAGAGGTATGTGCTATTCTGTTGGACACACCATCATACTTGGTTCTGGTTGTCGCTATTTAGTCTAAACACCACCTTACAAAATATTGGATTCAATGTTGCCTTTAGGAGCAAATTATCCGACTACGAAACGAGGTTGGAACACTGAAGGAGCGAGAAAGGGATCTCAGACAACAGGTACTGTACTGTTCAGATGTAAGGTGACGTAACTTGTGACTTGTTTGACCCGAATACTTGAGTGTCAAAAAATAATGAAATAGCGAAAACTATGGTGACTCTAAGTGCTTTGACTTAAATGGCCTCGTGAGTCCCAAAGTTGTTTATTTTTACAAAAAAAGAACAATTGTTGAAAGAAGGTCGAACGGAAGGGCTAACTCGAAGACAAGAAAAACTTCATATACAAGTTGTCATTCGTTAAATTATGCTATTTTGAGCTCCCAATGTGTCAGCAAGCCTTGTACACTAGTTTATCATTAGTACAAAATAGAAGTTGGTTAAATTGTATAGTTTTTTCACAATTCTATCAATTCGTGAGTAATAAATTAGGTTTCTCTTAATCGGTATAATTAATATTGGAAGTGCTCAAGTATGCCTGCATGTACAGGATATATGGTGGCCCTCAGTATGCCTGCATGTACAGGATATATGGTGGCCCTCAGTATGCCTGCATGTACAGGATATATGGTGGCCCTCAGTACTGTATGCTTGCATGTACAGGATATATGGTGGCCCTCAGAACTGGCTTTGTTCCGGTGAACTGATTAATCGATACAAAGCAATATTGGTGCAGCTGTTCAAACTCTTTCCCAAGCTAATTGGTGCATAAGGCCGCCACTTGTCCCCGGTTTCGTCTCCTAAACCTAACCAGGATCCTAATCTTCAACTGGAAGCTGGTGCTCAATTCAAAGGGAGAAAGTCGTGCAAAGTATCTCAGGGGCACAACACAGTGTTGGTTAGGCAGGCTTGCACTGCTGCATTGATATTTGAGACACGATGAAATATGAAGAATTGAAACCAAACTTGGTCAAATTTAGTAGCAATGGTTGGTGGAATTACTCCAGAAGTTGAACAAAATGAAAGTGATGGTTAGAGTCGGTGTCAGATTATTCAACTTCACTTACCTTGAGTGACTAGTCACCCTGTATTACTAGAACTCATCATTGCAAAGTTATATCGGTTTACTGTACAGTAGATCTCATCAGTCTTATTATGGGCAGGTCTCACGTTCTATTTTGGGTGCATCTCATAACAGTCGAAATATTCTATTTGCTGTTTATGTAATTTTTTAGATTGACCAATTTGGAGGCTCACCCGTTAAGAGTGTTAATGATCGACCTGCCCAACTGCATGTAGTTTCAAATCCACTCTCAGATGGGTATCAAGGGCCGACACAGGCCCCACAGTCACCAGTGGCCGAACCAATGGAATTTGAGGTAAGAAGAAAGAATACTTTAGTACATTTACTAAGTTAGTTAGTTGTTGGGCGGTCTGTAGTGTTTTTATTGTTAGCATCACTATGCTCATTAATGCTCTTTTTGAGATGATGCAATCGTGAATACACTTGTCCCATCTGGTGATGACATATTTTGTTTTGTTCAAGTTTTATTCTTCTTATTCAGATGAAATGACAAATTAAATCGATCTCAAGTATTTCATATTTTAAATACGCTTGTTTCAGTAGGTCGGAAGAGGGGTTTTAGTTCTTGCTTTATAGTTTTTGTAAAGCCTTTCCCACTATAATTTGCTACCATAAAACCATGGTACGACATATAAATTATTTGACAGTCGTAATCTCCTGTAGTGCTTCTTTTGCTAAGCCGTAACAGCTCTTGCTATCCCTTGTACATATGCTGAATATACTTATTATCATGTGAATGAAGTATGATCATCACAGTTAGGATAGGCAACTTAATCAGACCTCAACATGTAGGCTTCAAGGTTATTTCAGACAACCGCGATAATCCCATAATTATTATTCACATGTTACTAAGACGTTTTCAAACCCTTCGTTCGCACTTACATTATTATCATGATTAATAATGATTACCAATAGGTCAAAAGTACTTGCTATCATGTTATAATAATAATAATAATTGTTATTATTTTTGTATTTACTAACACATACATGAGGGGCTTAATAGAGCTTTTGTGCTAGAATAATGTGTAAGTCGACCTCTCTCAATTGAGATATCGCTTTCAGGTTACATACATGTAATATTGAGCCTTTCTCTGCCCTAAACCCAGCACCCGACAACCAGCCATCATGAAAATATAAGTATCAGGGCGTTTAATAAAGCGTTCATTACAATGTGATCGTTTTCATATTGCAGTACCTTCGAAATATTTTGTTCCAGTACATGATGGGACGTCAAAAACTAGTAAGTAAGATTTCCTCTCGTGCAACCATGATGACATAACTGTATGTAACTGATTAACTTTAATACCATCGTGCAACCATGATGACATAACTGTATGTAATTGATTAACTTTAATACCATCGTGCAACCATGATGACATAACTGTATGTAACTGATTAACTTTAATACCATCGTGTACAGTAACCATGATGACATAGCTGTATGTAATTGATTAACTTTAATAGCATCGTGCAACCATGATGACATAACCGTATGTAACTGATAAACTTTAATACCATCGTGCAGCTATGATGGCATAACTGTATGTAATTAACTTTAATACCACAACAAACTAATAAGTAGTAAGATTTCCTCTCTTGCAACCATGATGACATAACTGTGTGTAATCGATTAACCATAATACCACAGCAACAAAGCCAAATAACACTTTGACAAGATTGGAGTTTCCCTGTGTTACCTATGTTACTGTAATTTAATTACGGACAGTTGAACCGTCTTTAAGATCAGCTTGTCCTTTCTGGGTTTGGGTTTGTGTAAATTTTTCCATTCTTTTTCAGCAAATGGCGAAAGTCCTCACCGCGATCGTGAAATTCTCAGCCAAACAAACTCAGCAGATTCTGCAAAAGGAAGAGGAAACGCAGGGACAGGTAGTGTACAGTACCAGTTCACGTGATGGTATTATGTAGCACGTGGTCATGTTACAGGTCACATGATCATATTCACGAGGAAGATTACTCGTGTTAAGGCTGGAATCATCATTGAACATTTGGCAATGGATGTGGTCTTTTGGCAAGGAATTTTGATATAATATATTCGATCAGTTGGATAATTGATAAGTGAGGAAATAGTTATTCCAAATTATTTCATACTTGTGTCACAATTCCTCTACGTGCGGTTTTGGGTAGACTAACACTTTAATCTCAAAGCATATTATTTTGGGCTGAAAGGATCACAATCACTGCAATAAAACAATAATATGTGTACTTTTATTGCAAACTATAATTAGATTTCGTGATATGTTTAACCTAAATAGCCGAATTCATGATCACAGTTACAACACAAGATCAAGCAAATTTATATGAATTGTTCTCCAGGTTAGGTATATCTAGATACCTCAAGAGATACGACAAGAGTTTGTTCTCACTATAATGAGCTCCGGAGCTAATTACTTTGTTAAATTGATGTAAATACATTCCCTTCGATGATAGAAATTATAAGAAATAAACTGATTGATTCGCCAGGTCTGACATCGTTTCTTGTTAGAGAAACTATGATTTTTGCTTTCTCAGTTTCAAATGTGAGCTCTTTGGAGTAAAACTTTAGAAGTTTTAAAATTTACCAATTGCCCTCTAACGGTTTGGTAAAATGACACCCACCTAAGAGTTGACAATAAAGTAAGGTATAACAAGGAAACAGTAGCAAGGTTCTCTCTTTAAAGCTGGATGCTCAGATTGAGAACAAATGTTAATGTAGATGACTTGATAAGAGTCAAATTAACACAATTATTATATATTGCCACTCAGTATAACGATAATTATTATATATTGCCACTCAGTATAACGATAATTATTATATATTGCCACTCAGTATAACGATACTTATTATATATTGCAACTCAATATAACGATAATTATTATGTACTGCATTGCCATTCAATATAACGAAGTTAGTTCAAGTTGAATGAAGAATCATCTTTTGTTGCACTTTGTCAAAATGTAGAAACCTTTGCACTTCACTTGATACCACGTCATTTGGACGCGCTGTTGTTAACAATTTCTGGTTTCGTTTTTTTCCTTTTCGCAATGTTTAGGTCTGCTGTGTATGTGTCATCAGTTCAGCTTTTCTTTTGGAGCTCTTTAGTTAAATACTAGAATTGTTTTAATGTAAGAAAAATGAGTGCACAACCATTTTATTAACTTGATGAAATGGTTCTTTAAATGGAATTTTGTCTCTGCTGCCACTGCTTTCATAAACTGCTGTTGTTTCATGTGCTCTTAGTTGTTACTGAATTTTGTTTAAGAAATGTTTAAAATCGCTCTGTAACCTTAAACATTGCTATACAACTTCTGATTTTTAACATATATCCTTTCCTCTGTTCTTTATCGCTACATCTCGACGATTATCACCTTCAGCCCTCAGTCTATTTCAAAGGAATACGTATAGAATGTAAAGTAACAGCTACTTTTTAACATTGTGAAACTGTGAAAATTTCCATATATTAGTATGGACATTATTCGAGAAATCTCTTGAAAACGCATTAAATGACTTGTGGTTGTTAGTTGTTACTATGACAACACACCAGTTTCTTAACTACTATCTTAAGAAAGTATATTAACTTAGGTATAAGTTTTCTCTCAATTTTGCAAACTGGTTCCAATGTAGAAAACTAGACCCGAAATAATTACAAAAAAATCTGTCAACACAGTTTGGCGTCAGATTAATTTATTAGAGTGTTAAAGATGGCATCAGTCTTTCTGGAGATATTTTTTAAATTGCTTAAATCGTTCTTTTTGTTATGATAAAGATAAACACGAAGTTCATAACTCGGGAATGTCAGAAATGGGTTGCTATGACAACCGTAATTAGAGTCGAATGCCTATTGTGGAAATTTTGAAAGTTTTTCTACCCTTGTTTGAGGAACACAGCTCGTACAAACTGACGTTGAAATATCAGTAACATTGTAAAGGTGATGGTGCTACGAGCCACCCTAAACTCTATTTCTTTACAAGCGCCCTAGATTTTTGCAGAACCTTAAGAACGTCCAAATTTTTGTCATCTTCAGTGATGGTAACAGCTAGGCGTGTCGAGTAACTTTCGTAAATGAGACAACAATATAGTGTTGCTGTGGTTTGTGTTAAAAACTGCACTTTGTAGGAATATTAGCTTATCCTAAAAAGCAGCTTGTAAGTCTCAACCGAGATGGGGGGCGATTCAATCTTTCCCCCATCTGCCACAACATAGTGGATGAGAGGATCGGAAAAGGGGCACAGAGTTGCTTTAATGCTAGGTCCAGGTAGCCTCGCCTTGATGTGGGCACAACATAGTGGATGAGAGGATCGGAAAAGGGGCACAGAGTTGCTAGGTCCATGTAGCCTCACCTTGATGTGGGCACAACATAGTGGATGAGAGGATCGGAAAAGGGGCACGGAGTTGCTAGGTCAATGTAGCCTCGCCTTGATGTGGGCACAACATAGTGGATGAGAGGATCGGAAAAGGGGCACGGAGTTGCTAGGTCAATGTACCCTCGCTTCCGCATCAAAGTGAGGCTACAACCACGTGAACAAGGCTAGAGGCCCAGCCGAAAGCTTACTTTTTAAGCTAAACAATTTTGAATTTTCCTGTAAACAGTTTAAAGATGTATAATTATAGTAATATCCAGGAAAGATGAATATTAATAATGATACATAAGAGTGTCAGATTTTAAACTTGGAACGGCGTCGACTGACTAAATCTGAAAATGCTACTAATATTTGAAAGGTAATTTGAAGATATTTTTGGTATTTGTTACGTGTAACCACCAATCGTCTAAACAACAGATTGAGAATACTGAGTGGACATAAAGTATTAAAAGAAAATATAATTACTTGACCACCTGTACAGGACTATAAGATAGTCATAACCTAATTTCGAACGAAAAGTCAGAAATAATAAGATAATTAGATTTTGAATTGAAAACGGTACAAGACTGTGCTTCTAAAAGATCTGCATAGGTGGACTTAAGATAAATCTCTACTAAACGTCTTGATTCACGAACCTTCACAAGCCATATACTTTGTCTTTCTATTGAGTATATGAATTCCTGGGCGGTTTAATGTTTATTTTTTAATTGGAAGTCAATATTCGTGTTCCAAGGTAACTCGTAAGGAAGTCCGAGAAATAAAAGATCAAAAGCCAAATAACTCTCAAACTGATGACACGTGGTTGTCCGGTACCTCTTTTCTGCTTCCTTTCTATTGTCGTGGCTTTGCAATCCATTTGGTTGACTATATGTGTGATCTTGTTTGTTGTTGTAGGGATTTATGTTCTCGCCTCGTAAGAGCTAACGGCAGTAGAACAACACAGAATCGTCGCTATTCACAGTAAGCATGTATTATATGCATTACTCAGTTGATCTCTGTTCCTAGAACCGACACACGTGCTGATAATTTCAGCCACGTTTGGGAAGACAGTGGAGATTTGTCTCATAGGAACCTACAAGTAGTTTTAGAATTTCCGTAGTTATTTAGCCAGATAAATAAGTTGTGCGAAGATTCCATTTGTCAGAACGAATTGGAGTAAGTGCCAAATAAATTGTATGTGATTTACTCATAATCCCGTGTTATTTGCCGCCAGTGCTACTTGGTGACTAGAAGTAATCAGAGATCCGAGTAAAGTGCGTTTGATTTTAGATAGCGATGCCGAAGTTGGGGTTTCTAGACTATAGTCTGTATTGAAAACACAGATCTCAGACCTGGAAACACAATCTCGAGAAACCTAAATCATAAGAACGGTATTAATATATATTATTCTCACTGATGTTAATGAGCTGCAAAACAAACCTTTTACTTTTTCATTTTCCATACTCCATAATCACGTTTCTGAATTTCCATTTCGGCGAATATTTCCCGAGTAATATACGTTTGTTGGTTTGAAAATAAACTATACACCCGGGTATACATTGAAGAATGTGGAAGTGTCAAAACAGTCAAACAACCACGCGTGACACTGTCAGAAGCGCCAGGATTTTATTTCCTGAGATAAAATTGATCAGTGGACATCAGGTTTGTGGTTGGCGTTGGTTCACACAAAACTGAAAGCCTTAAATTCCGTGGGACTGAATTAAATACTGTCTGCTCACAATGCAAATTTCGTAACCCAGGATCTGTTTTTTCCGACTTGTGTAAACATAGAAATAGTAACAACACTTACATTACCCGAGCTTCTCTCGAGTCTGTTGAAGTTGAGTTTATGGAGTGGTCTGTGTTTTCATTGTTCCAAAGCAGTGTCGAAGCTGGCTATGCGCAAGTTCAGTTGTGCTGAAGGTAATTGAATTTGCTTGGAAGGGATCGAAGATCTTGCTCGAAACAACTGTCGAAACTCACCATTGAGTCCGACACGAACCTCAGCGTTTTTTTCTTCAAAATGTATCAATGCAAAACATCCTGTTGTTTTAATAAATATCTCCACTCAACACGAATAAATACAAGCCGTGGGGAAAGTCACGCATCACGTCTGCATCTAATTCAAATTGGCGTCAAAAAGGTAAATCTTTGGTCGACACATTTTCGAGCGCACTATATTCACCACAGACATTCCAAATTTGGATGCGTTCTCCTTCGTCGAACGCAATTACTTGCCAATGCAGACGTGATAGCGCGACTGCGTGTACAACTGATGAACCGGCGTGCATTGAACCGTGTTCTCGCGAAAAGCTGCAGTAATCTGACGGGTGAAGAATAGAACTCAAATGTCTTATGCTATATGTCAATGTAGATGTTCTAGTTGTTTGCAATTACTTGCTCCAACTTTTGTGTCCTTTGATTGCCTGGCGAACCAACATCCCCCAGCTGTTACTTTAATTTTCTTCCGCACACAACTTTTGGCAGTTGTTTTGTTCACTCTTTTGGTGTATCATGAGATATACAATCCCGCAGTACCTATTTGCGCCTTGACTTTGAAGAATAACTGTTAATTACAACTGTTTACTTGTGTATAGAGTTTCGCTCATTTTTGACCAATAACTAGCCAGTCCAATAAGTTTGCACAGGTGCTCGAGGTTCCCAGAATGGTGAGGTTCACTGAAGGAGTATTGTAAACGCTGTATAACGCAGCAGTTTTTGTGAATAAGCGTATTCTTAATTCGGTAACATATATATTTTATTTGCATAATAAAATCAACCAAGGGTCGACAAAGCAATTTTCTGTGCCGTAAGGTTATTATACGTTTTATCTACCTTTCGATTTGTCACAAAGTACGTCAGCCTGTAGATATGGCCGGAAACCGTGAAAAGAGTTATCGAGTATGAGTTTAGCAATCTGACAGTAGCTGTCTGAGTAACTATCATACTTCAAGTACGAATTGTAACGTGATGTTGTTTTCTTTTTTTCAGGCAAACCCGAGCAAGTCGTCGTGGTGACCAAGTAATACATTATTAATTCAGTGCCCATACTTGGTGACCGTTCTCCGAGTTAGCTTGGTCTCGTGATAGCGTCTCTTGTGCATACGTCCACTCTAGCACCCACATGCGTGCACACACTTTTGCAAGAATATATTTGCACTCACTTCAATATTTTATTGACAACGGCTGACAACTTTCTGAATTTTTCTTAGATTCTATTTTAAATCTTTTGTAGTTTATAGCGAGGTTTCCGATTCGTTTTTGTAGTTTCTTTACGGTATAAACTGGATGCGAAATTTATAGTTCTGCCTGTTGTGCTTAGAAGCATGTGTTTTTTATAAATTTATAGTTTTAGTCAAGCAGCAAGAACATGGATTATAGAACAGCAACAAATTTTAACTTATTCTAACTTCTATTTTGCCAAGGATCGTCGCTATCACGGAAGCTCGGATGGTAACTGTGCCGATATTTCTTGTATTTGTAAACAATTGCTAGAGTTAGTGATTAACTAAGATACTGTAAACCCCGAAGATAAGCTCTCCCATGAAATACTGAAGACAACCAGCGCAAATCCATATAAAGTCTATAAGAGTAGAGGAAAAGCCTTCCAAGCCAATGTATTTGCAGTCTTCAGTTTTACTTTACCAACGCCGACCATCAGGCCGTGCAGCTCAGTTGGCAGAGCAATGGTGATCTGTTCTGGAGGTCGTGTGGTCAAGTCCCACCAGAGTCAGGGATTTTTTCTAATTTTCAGTATATTCGTAGGTCGCAATTCCTTTCTATGGCTACTACTGAGAAAGAATTAATTAGGATATTGTTGAGCACTATCAATTTACCACGATTTAATCACTTAAATATTATGGCACGCAATGTACAACAATAAGTTCTTCAAGATGTGCAAAACAGGTAGCAATAAACCAAAAACATCTAATATACAAGAATAGTTAAATATATAAATGAATGGTTTGAAATAACCAGTCTTACTTTGGTGCTGGTCTTCGCCCACTGTCAGACGCTTCATTTTGGAGCAAAAGTTACGTTTTACCTTTGCTGTAAATACCAGAGTATGAGCCGCCATCTTGTGCAGTTCAGTTTGCTTTTGTGTGAAGACACGGTTGATGAAGTCTTGTAAATCGATATAATTCTGTGGACTTCTAACACGACCAATTCTAGTGGAATGAGAGTGTGGCAGGTGATATTTAACTTAAAGAGGCAGACCAGTTGTCACACAATCGTCTAATTTCGCGTGGTTGAAAATTACCACGGTCAAAACTTTTCTGGGGAAATATGACTTTCAAATTCCAGCAGCAACCAAAGAATGGTTTAGCTATTGTTTTAAAAGTCGTTTGAGCCGAGTTTCATTCATAATCTTGGACTACGAAAGCTATTTTCTATTCTTGCTGAAACCAAAACACAAACAAAGCGTCACGGCCGGTCTGTCCCTTTAATTAAGCTGAAACAGTTTCCACTGGTCTACTGCGACTGACATTGTAGTTGTGTAACGAAATAAATTCATTTTTCTACAGGAAATTCTAGATTGAGTATTGCGTGATAGCGAATTCAAGGAAAATGCGGAAAATAACTTTTTAGTTAAAATACCAAGGAAATAAATCAATAATTTAACGACATTCTCGAGGTATCTCATTTTATTCAATGGTGCTAAAGATATTTCGATTATTGTAAATGGTTTTCTCTTGCGTGGCGTTTACTGAACTAACAGGAGTGAAATAGTTCAATAACAACCTCTTTTCCCTTGTTCTTCTCCATTGAGTGACATTTTTATTACGAGATTTAAATTATTGTAAATTTAGAAACGTTTTGGGCATTCCAGATTTCTGTTCAAGAAACTGTCACGTTTCTGTAATAAAAGTGACTCACGCAAGGATTAGTCTGTCTGGGTTGTAGTTTTGATGACATCGATTCGCGCTCGTCACTGCGGGTCATGTGCAATAGAGGAGCCAATAGTAGCAGGATTAGAGTTGGTTCTCTTGACAATTTGGGGTTTCTTACCTTTAATTTTTGATGTTTTATATCCCAGTCAACACTGAGTTGATCAAGGCAATCATGTTTCCGCATTGTAGCGCTGCACATAGAAACTGTTGAATCGGTACTCGAGACCATCGATGAGTCCAGTTACAGTTAATGGAGAAATGCGACTCCCGAACCGAAAGAACCCAACTGAATATTCAAGGCTTTTTCTTTGTAATTGATGAGCACACCACGTGTGTGTTTTGCGCTTCCTGTGGTGTCATAGCGCCGAGCAAATATAAAAGAATGTATGGGCCAAAATCGACTGACGGCTTCTCCGCGATAAATATTGTAATAAATTTAATTTAAATTAAATTCAAGTACGGTACTTGCCTCAAATGTAGTTCGTGTCCTTCTTGATCTCTGGTAGTCACTTAAGCCTTTTTACCGGTTTTAGACGGGGGTAAGAGAAGAGTTAACGAAGGAGACCGGGATTCAGCCGAAGCAATCACTCTCGCTCAAACTTCGCAAATTTCTCCAGCTTATCGGCATCCCTGAGCTTCGGGGCCCCACAGCAGCAAAAGACGATAGTTGCACTTGTATTAAAACCAGAAACCCCCAACACTTCCTGTTCCTCGCTCCTTGAACAGTAGATCCAGCACAAATTATGTCCGTGAGTTGATTTTCATTAACACAATCGCATCTCGCTATTTGCCTTGCATCTTCTGATGTCCGCATGAAACACAGTTGTTTAAATTTGTCCTCATATTTCGTAGTAGACACTCCAACTGACACAAAGGAAGTTCATCGTTTCCATAAAGATATATTCAGGAGTACACTGGTTTGTTTTGAAAAGGTTTTGAGTTGACGGATTGATGGGGCCTGCAGAAATTTAATAGTCGGCGGTGATGGTGGTTGTTTGCCAACACTTTGGCGATGGGAGAATACACTGGAAATATTGCTTGAATCAGTCAATGCTGTACCGGATTACTGGCACGAAATCATTGTAAACAGTGCAGAAAAGCGAAAGGACGACCAACTGACGGGAACTGTGCTCGTTGTTCGGTACAATTTCAGTTTTACCGTTGTCCATAAGTATGCTGAAGTCTTTTTAATACTTCACCTTGGAAATAAGACAGTGGTTGTTCAAACGCCACAGGAATCGCAAGTATTTTGAAAATCGTATATTCGATAGTATTTTACTTTTGCCTTTACTGACTTGAAACTTCAGTTCGCTATTTTCTTTTCTTAACTTAACTTCTGACATGATTGCACTTGATTAGCCTGTTCCGTTGCGAGCGATCGAGCGAGCAAAAATTAGAGAGAAGGGGGAGGGGAGGAGAAAGAAAGGAAACCCCCAAGCTCTAATTATTTTTTTAAAACTTTGTAGCTGTCAAAATTAGCCAAAAAAAACTCGGCCGAAGTTAGATTAACTCGGCTTCCGTTCAAAACAAATACGAACGCTCCACCTCAGTTCGAAGAAAAACTTCAACATCAAATTTGGATTTCGGCGATCAGGAAAGGATGGCTACCCCGATTTTTTCGTGGCTTCGAAGAGAAAGGAACTTCTTGGAACAATCTTAGCTGAAACGTGTAGCAAGTCCGGATAAAACTTGAGCAAAATTCAGCAAATACTGAAGCAGAGTTTGTAATAAATGCGCGCGAGAGATTTGAATCCTCGGCCATTTGTTCTTCAAGATAAAGCATCGTTGGAACAAGCTCTAACGATTTGCAGCCAAGAGTGGACTTTTCGACTCCAAGGAAAGATAACTTCTGTACTCAATACCACTTCGTATCAGACAAACCACTCTTGACAACAAAATCGGTGTACTTGTGCCGTGGTCGGCCGCTACTCTCTATTTTCTGAACCAAACTGCGTACAAACTACTGGTGCCACTGCTCGGATACGAAAAACTCCTTAAAACCCTTGTAGGGCTTAGGCCACTTAAAAAAATATCCCGGTTTATCATCAGCGCGCGCACTGATTTTTGCCAGCGCATTGACTTTTTTTTTATTTTTTAAATAAAAGAAATATATGAGGAAAAAATCGAGAAATTTTTTCCCTT
>JANSTR010206033.1:0-14981 GCA_025434805.1 Antipathozoanthus remengesaui | reverse complement strand
ACAGTTACAGAGGCCGAAAGTGTACCCTGTTTATGATTTTCTGCTAAAAACCCATACCCTATTTATGAATTTAGGCTAAAAAAGTAGACCCTATCGGGCGGCACATACCCGTATAGTCCATATGTGGGAGTACCCCCCCCCCCGGGGCTCGTGTGCACTCGTTTGACCTTACTCCAGAATATCTCTTTTATGCAACACGAATTTAGCAGGGTTTCCGCGATCCCATGGTCTTTGAAAGTCACTGAATTAGACTTTCGTTTTCGACTCATGCCTTGAAATACACTGCTATACCCTTGAAAATATCGCGATCAAACCACAAACCACTGCAAGTTCCAGGTTCTTTGAAAATCCTGAACTTTCTGCTGGTGTGACCGGGAATAATTCAGAGTCTATTTGCTGTCGCCACAGAAAAATTTCGTTTCATGTACAACTTTTCTCGTGTGATTTGGGTTTAATTGGCACTCTCCTGTTTTTCAAGAAAGTCAAATTATAATACACTTTTTGAAAAACCCACTTGTGGAAATAATTCGCAAATTACACTCGAAGTCGTATGATTTATAATTCAACAGTGGTAATAAATTAGAGGATTGTGTAATACCACGCATCATTATATCATAGTCGCGCACACTTTTACGTGTTTTTTTACTTGTACTATTGACTTAAATTTGATGTTTAAAAACATAAACTGTGCCCCTCCTACATAAGCAATATATTCAACGAACACAACAGCAAATATAATCATAGGCAATCAGACTTTTCTGTTCCTAGATTTAATGCTGTAACACATGGCAAACATTCCATCAGGTACTTAGGGCCAAAGTTATGGACGAAACTGCCCAAGAGCATCCAAGAAGCATCATCGCTAAAACTTTTTAAGTACAGAATACGTCAATTTAACATAAACCAGGCTGTGGATGACGGCTGTAGAGGCTAGCCGCGCGCTGTAGCCTTTGCTCCTCATAGGCTACAATTCAGTGCGTTGTGTGGGATTTATGAGGGGCGGGGACTGCGTATAAACTGGGTATATAGAACTAGAATCACTACAATTTTTATATTATACAATATTAACTACACAGATTTTCTGTATACTACATATATATTTAGAATAATGTAAATAACTTTTAGATCTTAGATTTTAGATCAGTTTAAGTTTAAGTTTTTATTTAGAATAATGTAAATAATTGTTTAGATCCTAGATTTTAGATAAGTTTTCATTTATTTGTGTCCCCATATTAGTATTTAAAGGGCCTTCCCTAGCTAGGTGGTTAGACACCTTAATAAAGTTGATGATTGATTGATTGTTGTGGTAAAGTACTTGAATGGGTATCTGGAAAAATGGTGGTGATCGTGAGCAAGACAAGCCCAACGGACGCGGTTAACAAGTTATTTTTTCGGCATTTTTCTTCACCAGCATGTTAGTGAGCAGTAAGAGAAAAATTACAGAATGACTGGTTATTATAAGAATTAATTACCATAAAATATTTTCTTGTCAAGAGCTAATCAGAGCGCGCGTATGAAATAATATAATGGAGGAACTTTAATTTCGCTAGTTGCCGAACTAAGTTTGATTCAATGTGGCCAAAGTAATTAAGTTCGTAACTTACTGGTGTTGTTCCGTGACTTCAACGGTAGTCTCGTTGTAACGTTCATCGTTCCAATAATCCCTTTTATACTCGTTTTAATTTTCACAGATGCCAACGTTTTTTGAATGAATAATTAAACTTGTACAGATATTCCACAAGTGTATATTGTTGACTATTAAAAAGCACAATTCCAATGTTGGTAACTATATTTTTTCTAGTTAAAATAACCTTATTTTATTTTAAAATGTGCGTTAACCAGGTGGGCACCTTTAAGATCGTAAAAGTTACTCTTGTAAAGCATATTTTGAATTTATTCTAAAGTGCTTTTATAGTTGAACACCGCGGTTAGCTCTAAATAAATGCCAAAGGAAAATGAAATTGTTTCCAGTTATCGAGGTTTTGAGTTATCAGGTTAAAGGGATTTTCATTTTGAACAAAAAGACCAGAAACACTTGATTAAAGAGTTTTTATACCATGCTTTATAATATTGTAAGATCTCTAGCAATGAAAGAGCATAAAAACAACAAAACAAAGAAATGTTCTCAGTTATAAAGTATAAATTTAAACTGGTAACCTCTAGTTATTGAACTCAATAAATAAGTTGCTTACTGGCTTTCTTTAAACTCTAACAGATAAGTGCATTCAAAAACGATTCTTTCTTAATTCAACGCATCAAACTACTTTCAAAAACAACGAGTGAGATTTCTTAATGGCGGCCATTTTCAAACGCACGAAAAAGTGCAATAGCCAGATCACCTAGAATGTGGAAATGCTTTATTTCATTTCTGTATTACTGGCTTCTTCAGCAAAATTCCAGTGTTAACGACCTGGTTGTCTGGCACCATCAGCTTTACTTTTTTCTTTGTGGCAGTAAGAGCACGAAGAATCGCATAGACTTCTTCCTGATTCTCTGACATAGTGGTTGCTATGTCAATGGAGGAACTATGCGACACTGCTAGTGCCACCTTAACAAGATCAAACTCTCCATTCTTCATTTCATCTCCGTCTTCCTCTTTACGACGAAAATATCACAACGCAAGTAAATCGGGATTTTTCCTCTCCCGATCGCATATTGATCGGGATTCGGGATTTTCAAGCAAAATAGGGGTAATCCTGAAGAAATCGGGTTGGTTGGACAGTCTGATATCTGTTGCCACTCTAAAAACGGACATAATTATAGCTGTATGGAAGAGTGGAATATTTTGTTGAACTTAAGAATTATTGCTCAACTCGCTTGGTGACCGATGTTTTCCTGAAGTGTTCTATTTCTGTTTGCATTTTTGTTGACATGTAATGTTTCATTTATTGGCACTTTATTTATCTTGATCTAGTAAATCTTTGTACCCTTATTCATATAAATATAAGTCACTTATAATGCAACTGAAGATTTTTCACATGAGAAGCCGAGATGCTCCATCTGTTTACAACACTAATTTACACCGTCTACGATTGTTAACATGGATTAATCACTCCTGGATCTCTCCCCTCAGTCGAATAGGCTTGTCAACTCCCTCTCAATTTTTTGGACACCACGTTTGTGCCATTTGAGCTAGAATTTCAACGGCAAAAGTTAGGTGACAATTAATAAATAATAAACATGATTAAATCAAAGAACTGACGTGGAACCTGATGGTATACGATTTAAAGGAGCTAAAACCAATTATAGAATTGCACAAAACATAATTGAGTGAACGTAGAGAATGAAATAGTCAGATATTGATATTTCTGTGGCAGGTTCAGAGACTGGATTCGAGTCAGTCAAAGTGCATTATGGGTAACTCTAGGCTCCGACTCCATACTACCCTACGCGGAGGAAAAATTTTAAACATAATTTTTCCTGCATTCGTAATCTTGTTAGTACTTTAGTAATAACTGATGGAAAAAATGTTGAAAGTTGTAAAAAATTTCATCAGATCTTGATAGAGAATAAACAGTATCCTCAACGTGGCTGTACTGCATGGTTTGGCGAGTACGTTTCCAGTTTTCCCTCAGGGTTTATGGTTTTTTGTATTCGGCAGTGGTCATAAGCTTAGTAAAATACTGGCTATGGTTGTGAAAACGCTGTGTGCATTACTAGCGAGTCAAGCCAACACCACCAAAATAAACCAAATGGCCTTTATTTATTTGTCTGTTATGCAGTGGAGCAGAAATTTCTAGTCATCTACTAATCTGTGTTTATTTCAGCAACATGTAGTTTTCAGAATAATTGTAATTGACTAGAAACGAAAAAGTTCTTCTTACTTCCGGTATACTTACTTTCGGTAATGGCTGCAACACAGCCAGTCGTTCCGCAGCCCCAGAAAACAGGGACCTCATCATCTCCAATCTGTGGCAGCTCTCCTCGTACACTGCCAAGAAGAGGCTTACTTAAATCTGTACCAATCAGTTCGGGATCCCCGATGTGTATCGGTGCCCCATGGGCACCCTCTAAAACCCCAGTGACGTCATACGCCGTTTCTAGTTGTGACCTCTTCACTGGGCGCATAGACGCAAGCATAGTCCCCCCAAAGGGTCCTACCGGATAGTTCGGAATACCGGATAAGTAAGTAACGACTGCACTTGGGAATTCAATCAAGATGGCGACCTGATGAACCTGATTAAAATGTCAATCATTTAGTTATATTTGCACCTGAGAACATGGGATAATATGAGTGGTGCCAAATAATTTCTTGATGCGCACTTACTGGCAGACATTGTACTGGGCCACGTCGTATACGGTAACTGGTA
The DNA here is from genome assembly GCA_025434805.1 of Antipathozoanthus remengesaui. Classification (NCBI taxonomy): domain Eukaryota; kingdom Metazoa; phylum Cnidaria; class Anthozoa; order Zoantharia; family Parazoanthidae; genus Antipathozoanthus; species Antipathozoanthus remengesaui. Next base: position 10,671 of record JANSTR010206033.1, on the reverse strand, counting down.
AGTTATTTAACTGATAAGTTAGTTAATCTCATCTTGACTGCTACTTTATTCGGGCTAAAACTTTTACTTATCGGAATTAGTAGGGATTCTTATTTTGTTACTCATTTTCTAATGTTTTTACCCTTAAGATTTTAAGGTCGTTACTCGTTTTTTCAATTTTTTAGTTGTCGTGATTTTTGGTCGTTATTCGTTTTCCCGTTGCTCCATTACTCGTTACTCGTTTTAGTAACACCACCTCGCTTTCTCGCAGTTTAATCGCAACCTTTAACTTCAGCATTTTAGTTGACTACCGCTTTCCTATGTACTGCGTGTACACAAAATCATCTATCGATAACCAGCCTAACCAAAAATCGAGTTTGGAACTGGCATTAACCACAGGGAGCCCGTCAAGATTAGTGTTGCTCGAAGCTTGCTCGCAACGATAAAAACCCAAGCGCGCAGCCAGGATAGTTTGCGGGAAGGTACATTGCCAGCCTCTAGCGGACCTGGTGACATGCAGTCCTCAAGACCGACTTCATTTTGTGTGCACTGAGGCGGACTTTTGGACAGTGGGAGCGTGCACAGGCGCCATATGCACCCCTCCCCTCCCTGCCTACATGCCTGAAACCCGACCTTAACCTTCACTAAGGGAAAATAACAAACAAGCACTAACCTTTTTAAAAAGTTAAATACGGAAATGTTTTATTCGACATTCATAATTACACAATTCACCACACCAAAAAATATGGCGGCTATACATCTAACAACAAAGTCTTGCGAACCTAACTCAGTGAAGAGCTGAACGTGGAAGACCATTGTTTGGAAAACGTGCCCATACACTATAAGAACATCGTGAAAGCTAGGTTTGAAGTTTTTAGATCCCTTCTGTAGGTTTTAAAGGGCGTTTTCATGTTTTTTACGCGCTAGGAGGTATGGGTAAATGTACCAGTCGCGATCTTTTTTGTTATGGTCAATTGTAAAATAATTACAGGAAAAACCTGTTTACAATGTCTAAAAGTAGAAAGTACAGTTGACGTGAGCAAGTTTTGTTTACCTCACAGGAGTATTTACCCAGAATACTGGAATGGATTTTTCACATTCCATTAACAAACTTGTCAACAGGAAGTGGACAGAACTGGCCTTTTCCTTGTCGTACGTACCGCGAGTGGACTGGGCAGTTACTCAGATAAAACATCGCCATGGCAACGGCTTTGCCACTGACATTCTGCATATCAATTATTTTAGGGGGACCAGATGGAAGCTTGACAAGGTTGTTGAACATCTCTGACTGGTTTTCAGCGGGGATGTCGGGTGCACGACTTGCAGTGTTTTGTGAGTAGGCTATCAGCAACAGCTCCGAACCCTTGACGTCTATGGAGTCATCTTGAAATGAAACAACTTGGACAGATTCAGTCAAACTTCCCTCTGTTACTGCCTTTTTCAGTAAACTTCCAGTGTTAACGACCTGGTTGTCTGGCACCATGAGCTTCACATTCTTCTTTGTAGCAGTAAGAGCACGAAGAATCGCATAGACTTCCTCCTGATTCTCTGACATAGTGGTTGCTATATCAACGGAGGAACTATGCGACAGCACAAGTGCCATCTTAACAAGATCAAACTCTTCGTTCTTCATTTTATAACCTTCTTCGTCTTTACTGCAATCCAACTTTGTTATCTGCTCCCACGCTTACTTCGAGAGTGCAGACATGAAGAGTGGTTTGTCGGTCAGTTGAACGATCTTGGAACTCACTTTCAACTTTCTCTCTCCTGTGTAGTAATCGTCGCACTTGATGTCGGCTAAAAAAGGGAATGCGACAGAATATTCCCACTGTCCAACATACAACGGTGGCTCTGTTGATGAAATATATTTATACATCGAGTTTAATTGACTAAAGATAATTGATTAAAGATAATTAAAGAAATAATGCAGAGACTGGCAACTAAACAAATTTCATTTTCAGGTGGAAATCGAAGCCTCAAAACAACAACAACAACAACAACAACAATAATAATAATAATAATAATAATAACAACAACAACAACAACAATAATAATATTTAACAATACCGAGCACATGACATATTTTTATTGAACTTCAGAATTACTGCTCAACTCGTGTGGTAGCGAAGTCTTGCTTGAAAGTGTTTAGGTTTCCATTCATATTTTTAATTTTGTAGTTAAATTGAAATAAAATGTTAAGTTCACTTGACATTTTATTTATCTTGATCTTGTTGATCTTTGTATTTTTAGATAAAGCACTTAGAAAGTCACCCGAGAAGTTCGAAAGTTTGTACATTGAAAATTGTAAACATTGGAAACCAAGGTACGAGTGTTTTAATGTATTCCTTGATCTCTCTTAAAACTTTTAATTTCTAGGAAAGCAATTTTTCGCAGTTTTTAGTTGAGCGGGGCTGGGGATACTTTGGGTGGCCATGGGTGGACAACTTGAAATATGGCATTAAAATATGGCGACTCAAAGAAACATGATTTAACATTAGACGTCTGTAACATTTCCGGGGCAGGTTTGCCTTGAGATACAACAGTAGAGTGTACTACAGCTCAGTCAAATTGAAGGTTGATTTGTCGCAGAGCAATTACAAGCAGAACAAAGCGACAGGATCGGACTTACTTCATGCGCAGCTTTTGTCTTTCAAAATTCTATAAAATCTAAGTTTCTCACTATTTCTGAAATTGTTATAACAGCCAGGGACACAACAGTTGACTTTTCCCCACATCTTTGCTGGTCGACAAGAACTCCTGTCCAACCAAAGCCGCCTTGGGCCTGCTTGGCCAAAAACTGCGAAAATGGTCCTATTTTTTGCATTTCCGGGAATTGCATAAGGAGAAGGAGGGCAAAACGGCTCGTAAAACTACCTCTCAATCTTTTGGACCATAAATATTTGCCATTTGAGCTATTACTAAACTTACGACGGTCTAAAACGTATTCAGAAAGAGGTCGAATAAGAAGACCGTGACAAACGTGAACTGACAATTAATAAATATTAAACCTGATTGAATGATACAAATGACAAGGAACCTCAAATGTTCTACAATTGGCATAGGATTTTAAGAACCTGAAGCCAGTTGTGGAATTGCACAATCTTAGGTATGTTTTATGATGGACAGCTACTAACTTACGTTTGTTTCAGCAACATGTATGTAGTTGTCTGTATAACAGTAACTGGCATGAAACAAAGAGGTTCTACTAACTTCCGGTATACTCACTTCCGGTAATGGCTGCAACACAGCCAGTCGTTCCGCAGCCCCAGAAAACGGGGACCTCATCATCTGCAATCTGTGGCAGCTCCCCTCGTGAACTACCAATAAGCGGCTTACTTAAATCTGTACCAATCAGTTCGGGATCCCCGATGTGTATCGGTGCCCCATGGGCACCCTCTAAAACCCCAGTGACGTCATACGCCGTTTCTAGTTGTGACCTCTTCACTGGGCGCATAGACGCAAGCATAGTCCCCCCAAAGGGTCCTACCGGATAGTTCGGAATACCGGATAAGTAAGTAACGACTGCACTTGGGAATTCAATCAAGATGGCGACCTGATGAACCTGATTAAAATGTCAATCATTTAGTTATATTTGCACCTGAGAACATGGGATAATATGAGTGGTGCCAAATAATTTCTTGATGCGCACTTACTGGCAGACATTGTACTGGGCCACGTCGTATACGGTAACTGGTAAGTTATTTAACTGATAAGTTAGTTAATCTCATCTTGACTGCTACTTTATTCGGGCTAAAACTTTTACTTATCGGAATTAGTAGGGATTCTTATTTTGTTACTCATTTTCTAATGTTTTTACCCTTAAGATTTTAAGGTCGTTACTCGTTTTTTCAATTTTTTAGTTGTCGTGATTTTTGGTCGTTATTCGTTTTCCCGTTGCTCCATTACTCGTTACTCGTTTTAGTAACACCACCTCGCTTTCTCGCAGTTTAATCGCAACCTTTAACTTCAGCATTTTAGTTGACTACCGCTTTCCTATGTACTGCGTGTACACAAAATCATCTATCGATAACCAGCCTAACCAAAAATCGAGTTTGGAACTGGCATTAACCACAGGGAGCCCGTCAAGATTAGTGTTGCTCGAAGCTTGCTCGCAACGATAAAAACCCAAGCGCGCAGCCAGGATAGTTTGCGGGAAGGTACATTGCCAGCCTCTAGCGGACCTGGTGACATGCAGTCCTCAAGACCGACTTCATTTTGTGTGCACTGAGGCGGACTTTTGGACAGTGGGAGCGTGCACAGGCGCCATATGCACCCCTCCCCTCCCTGCCTACATGCCTGAAACCCGACCTTAACCTTCACTAAGGGAAAATAACAAACAAGCACTAACCTTTTTAAAAAGTTAAATACGGAAATGTTTTATTCGACATTCATAATTACACAATTCACCACACCAAAAAATATGGCGGCTATACATCTAACAACAAAGTCTTGCGAACCTAACTCAGTGAAGAGCTGAACGTGGAAGACCATTGTTTGGAAAACGTGCCCATACACTATAAGAACATCGTGAAAGCTAGGTTTGAAGTTTTTAGATCCCTTCTGTAGGTTTTAAAGGGCGTTTTCATGTTTTTTACGCGCTAGGAGGTATGGGTAAATGTACCAGTCGCGATCTTTTTTGTTATGGTCAATTGTAAAATAATTACAGGAAAAACCTGTTTACAATGTCTAAAAGTAGAAAGTACAGTTGACGTGAGCAAGTTTTGTTTACCTCACAGGAGTATTTACCCAGAATACTGGAATGGATTTTTCACATTCCATTAACAAACTTGTCAACAGGAAGTGGACAGAACTGGCCTTTTCCTTGTCGTACGTACCGCGAGTGGACTGGGCAGTTACTCAGATAAAACATCGCCATGGCAACGGCTTTGCCACTGACATTCTGCATATCAATTATTTTAGGGGGACCAGATGGAAGCTTGACAAGGTTGTTGAACATCTCTGACTGGTTTTCAGCGGGGATGTCGGGTGCACGACTTGCAGTGTTTTGTGAGTAGGCTATCAGCAACAGCTCCGAACCCTTGACGTCTATGGAGTCATCTTGAAATGAAACAACTTGGACAGATTCAGTCAAACTTCCCTCTGTTACTGCCTTTTTCAGTAAACTTCCAGTGTTAACGACCTGGTTGTCTGGAACCATGAGCTTTACTTTTTTCTCTGTAGCTCTAAGAGCACGAAGAATCGCATAGACTTCCTCCTGATTCTCTGACATAGTGGTTGCTATATCAACGGAGGAACTATGGGACAGCACAAGTGCCACCTTAACAAGATCAAACTCTTCGCCCTTCATTTTATCACCGTCTTCTTTCCTGCAATCCAACTTTGTTATCTGCTCCCACACTTGCTTTGAGAGTGCAGACATGAAGAGTGGTTTGTCGGTCAGTTGAACGATCTTGGAACTCACTTTTCGCTTTTTCTCTCCTGTGTAGTAATCGTCGCACTTGATGTCGGCAACAAACAGAAATGCGTGGGTGAATTGCCACTCGCCAACATACAGTGGAGGCCCTGTTGAAAAAAGGAGATTCGTACATTTTTATCCTTTAAACATATGAGGGGGGGGGGGTCTCAGTTCGACCCCTCCCCCCCCATACATTTTTGGGTTTAAAAAATTAGCGTTTAAAGCTATTGTCACGAAACTTTCAGTAACTGTAGATAGATTAATGATGAGAAATATTTTGATACTATTTAGGTGACGTCACCATGCATAAATTATGAGAAAACAATTATGCTAATTAGGTTTATATTTCGGAATTGGCACATTTTGCAGAAAAAACGCATTTATACTCAACTTTTTTTCTCCTTTTATTGTCTATTTTTAAATGTAAGCTAATAAAACTTGTTTTTGCATGGTTTGTTACGTGATAAATGGAAAAATAGCAAAAAATTCAAATTTCGCAAATCCAAGATGGCGGCCGAGTAGCGAAATTAACGTCAGCGTTTTAGTTCGTGGTTACCATGGAAACTAATTGACAGCAACAATTTTGTACCTAATTAGGAGTTTAGATGTTAATTATCATCTGTAGCAAATTTCAATCCAAACGGACAAATATTACAAAAATTACGGGGGAGTCCAAATACCCCTCCCCCACCCCCCAGTCGATTTTAATGTTACGGTTTTGAGCATATACGTTTAAGAGTTAAAATTAGGATAAGAAAGTATTGATTTCGTTTTTGAAATTGAATATCATAGCGAGCTGAAAATCAATAATACGAACAACAACAAATCATAACCGTATCTTACACCGTTTTTATGGGTTGTCTCATCAAAGGAAAAAGGGCAAAATATGCCAAAATATGTAATCTGCGACAAATTTCAAATGTCAGCAAATATGACATTCAATTCAGAAAAACAGTGCCTCCCCTCGTGCGAAACTCTCACAAGCACTAGGGTGATATTTTATAGAACTCGTTTTTACTCCATGATGTATAAATCTTTGCACTCAGCACCAGTATGGTTACAGCCAACCCGAACTGATACCTGGGCTGTATGGGTGTTTGAAGATCCCTATGAAGTGAAAAATAACCCTCAAATCACTTTGAATGCCTCCGCTGAATAGTAATTATTCAGTAGTTAGTCATTCAGTTGATAGCTTCATATATACCTTAACAGTATGTCCTCCAGTTCCCTAACTCGTATCAGCCCCTTGTGCGTGTTTTTCTGAAAACCATACAAGGAGAAGAGCTGTAACAGAACCTCGCGGATCTCCATCCAGCCGTAGTTTTTCTGTAGCATCGTGCGACACATCGCGGCAATCTCATCCGCGTCCTGAAATAAGAGCCTCTTTGTATCTTCTACTTTCCACACTGTTACCTGCAGCAAAATGAGGGGAAGCTCTCGTGTTATGATACTATATATAATTAATGTATCGAATTGTACAGATCGTGTTTTCTGAGGGCTTAAAGCGGTTATTATGTATACTAAAATACTCTTTTACTAAACTGAACACATCCGTTTCAAACTTTGCAATGTTCTATTGGTTTGTATTTCCAGTTAGATTATAAAAATCAACTCAGCTGGTAAGCTCATTTCAATTCCAGTTTGTGTGTTCCGGGTTAGCGTAGTTACTAAGATCGCTGACTGCCAACCAGGAGGATCCGGGTCTAATCCCCGGGTCTAGAGCCGGGTCTAATCCCCGGCCAGGTCGATGGTTGGACTTTGTGAGGTCTTTTTTCTACACACCGTCCGTAGACAGGGAAATTAAGTCTAGTCTCTCAACCTTCATCGGGCAACTTAAAAGAACCCACGCACTTTTCGAAAAGAGTAGGATAACGACCTGGTTGTTAGTGGTTTGTCACCTTCTCTATATTTAGTACTGTTTACTATGATAATAGAGAACTTAGATTTGAGGTACGAATACGAGTACGAGATTTCACGCGCGCACAGAGTTACCTTAGCCTACTCGTTGTCGATAGTATAAGACGCGCGTGAAATCTACAACTTTTGGCGGGAAAAGTTTGAGGGCGTGCGCGCGCAGCTCAAATTGAGTGCAATTCCATGCTGAATACGCACTAGTGCAATTCCACAGTAAATACTTCCTCCTCAGTTGGTCGTTTAGCCAATCAGATTGCGTGATTCATCTCTGCTATGCGATTCTACGCTAAATACGCACTTGTGCTGATTGAACCAATCAGAGTGCGCAATTCATCCCTACTATGCGATTGCACTTTAGGACGATTGATATTTGGTAAATATACCATTTCCTAGCATTCTTTCGTAGAGCGGATTTCTACTCGATGCTCGAAGTTAATAAGATGGCTACGATACTGGATATTCATAAAGGTTTACTTTTCCACGATATGGCATACCTCGCTTTTATTTTCTGATGGTTTCCCTGTGTCACCTGCTGTTTCCCTTGAGTAACTTTTAACATCCAAAGATGGCGTAATACCTGTTTTCATCTCAGATTTACCATTTTCTGATACTTCCTGGAATTCGGGTTTCTGGCACTGGAATCAAACAACACAGAGTATTAAAACATTTTCAGCTTTTACAAATCAACTTCAGTTCCGTACTATATAGTTACTTTTGAGGGTTTATTGAACGACTTATCACAACATAGTAATAACAATTTAATATATGATTTATTTGCTAAACTAGGCAGTGTCTTGGTTAGCGTGTCGGACTCGCAACCCAAATGTTCTGATTTAAAACCGACCAAACCCCACTGTGTCCTTGCGCAAAGAACTTTCCAGGGCTTGTTCCAGTATGTGATTGAGCGGTTAGCGTGTCTGACTGGTAACCTAACGATCGTGAGTTCAAACCCGACCAGACCATTGTATGGTGTCACTGAGCAACGAACTTTACTGGGCTTGCTTCAGTCAGTGGTCGAGCGGTTAACGTGTCTGACTGGTAACCTAACGGTCGTGACTTGTGTATTGTGTCTTTGAACAAGACAGCGTTTCACTCGACGTGCTCCAGAGGACTCATCTGCGGAGCTAGCCAGCGGTGAATATGTGCTCTATTCAGTGAGGGTCCTGTACCTCATACGCCTATCACTATGAAGCTAGGATACGCACCGGCCTAGAGCTATGAGCCAATACGCTCGGGAAAGAAATGAGGTTTTCTTGTTAACTAAAGGTGAAGTAATTCGAGCAACAATTTGCCCAAAAGACCAGTGATTAGTCCTTTCACGTACACATCACTGAAGCTGACGTGTCGAGTGTTACGAGTGTACGCGCGCGCACGTCCGACCGAGCAGCCAAAACAATTCCAAACTGCTGCTTTGAAAGACGGAAGATGTTTTGATAAGCAAACAAATCTTCAACTGCGCGTTCTCGCACCAACTGATGCTAGATTCCACTTTGTCCCCTCCGCCAGATATCTAATCTCTCGTGTAGCTATAGTTTTTCAATTTTTGTCTTCCCTTCCTTCTTATTGCAAGACTGGCAGTGCATTTCTGCTGCAGTTTGTTTGCCGACCGTTTACTGATGTGACTTAATTGCAACAAAATGAGCAATCAGAGGAAAGGATTGACAAACACAAGCTGAACTTGCAGCACCAAATTTAGTTGCGTGACGAGTTAGTGATGTAGATAGTAATACACGTAATGAGGTATTCCAACTTACAGCGCAACGCTACTTTGGAATGGTATAGCAATACCATATAAAGAAACGGATAACATGTTTCTAGAAAAATAAATAAATTTCGCCAAAGCTTCGGTTACAGGCATTAGTGTGAAACTCTAGATATAAACTTTCTGGTCAGTGGTTTAAAGGTTAGCGGTATGTTAGCCTTTCGATTACGATTCTTAGGCAAAATATTTCCTTGCCTTTTTACTTGGCGATGATTGTGCGTATAAGAATACAAAACAGAGTATGGAAAAAATATTTCAATTCGTAGTAAATATGTATTATGTCATTTCCTTACATAATTTAAATAAATCAACGAATCATTCAATGATAGCGTTGGTGGTATAATGGTTAGCATAGCTGCCTTCCAAGCAGTTGATCCGGGTTCGATTCCCGGCCAACGCATTTTGTCCACCGTTGTCTTGTCAATCGTGGCAGGGAGTAAATGAGGCAAAACCAAACCTATAAACTCTTCGAGTCAACTTTTTAGAGTTCTCTCTTCTATTTGAACATAGTGAGATTTTTCCAAGAAACTTACAATCCGGCGCCATTGAGGGATAACGCCGATAGAAAGTCTTGGCACGAAAGTGCGCGGACGTATTTGACACTTTTAATTTGCAGTAACTTAGTTTTACCTATTTTTAAATTGGAGCAGATATTTTTGTTCAGCAGCTATTATTAATTTTGCATTGAACTTTTTTTAATTTGCAGCAGCTATTTTTAATTTGCACAAACTTTTAAATTTGCAGCATATATTTTCCCGCGTTTATTCAGCCATCAATGTGACTGGCGGCCGTAGAACGATTTAAAGTTTTCAGATCGCTGCGCTCACCCGTAACCTATTTTTCTTCAGTGCCACTTGAAGATAGAATCTATATCTTGTCGCGATCATATAATATCCTCTATATAGTCCACAATATAGACAATTTCTCAGACTCACTGGCTTTTCAGTTTGTTTTGCTTTGTGTTTTGGCCTGGCTTGAGACACTGTGATACAGTGACTGTGCTGTTTACTTCTAAAGTAGAAAGCTCGGTAAAACTTGGTTAACATTAATTTCCACAATTTTTATTGGAGATTGAGTCAGCAGTGGCAATTATAATGCTTTCAAAGTCTGCTTAATTTTCCCAAGTCGCGCTCGGACGCCATTTTTGGTTCCCCAGGAAATCGACAGGGTTTTAGCAGTTGTCATGGTGACTATTTAACAAATAGTACAGCTCTTACGTATTAAAGCACGAAAGAAGTGACGGGAACACGAAAGAAGTGTGGGGAAAAACGAGAGCCGAAGGCGAGCATTTCTCCTGACTTTCTGAGTGCTCTGATCACTTCCTGAATGCCTTTTTTATTGTACGGAGCACGGGTAAAACTGATCTATTTGTTTATAATATAGACAAACTTCTTCATATTCATTTTGTCGATTTGTGTGCTTTGTGACTTACTTACAGTTGTATGTTTGTCTCGCGATCGGCTTTAGAAACTATGCTAAAGCTGAGAGTTCGGTAAATCTTGGTTCAGATTTTCCCGGGATCTTCAATCTTCATAGTTGGAGACTGAGTCAGCAATTGGAATAGTGCCTTCAGCTTCTTCATCGTGGGGGGGGGGGGGGG
>JANSTR010205922.1:0-14984 GCA_025434805.1 Antipathozoanthus remengesaui | reverse complement strand
AATAGTAATAGTAATAGTAATAGTAATAGTAATAGTAATAGTAATAGTAATAGCAGTAATAGTAATAGTAACAGTATTAATAACAATTCAGGCGAAATTTATGTACTGCAACTTCCAGACCCATATGTTCCAACCAATCGGGACACAAGACCAAAGAATCAGTGCTGTTACATAGTGTCGGTAGTTTTTAGCACTTAGTGTTATTCCATTTCCCCGATGTCACGTATCTTTTGCCAATTCTGACAGTGTGGCAATCAAAATTGGCTCTACTCGCAATGCAGTGTTGAGCCTATGTCTGCTCAATTTTACTTTGTACCAGGTTTCTGTGAAACGGTATGTTTGAATGAGTTGTTTGTTTCATTTCCAGTTACCTTGGTACTAACTACCATAAGACAAGTCAATAATGAATCTGTGTTTTCTAGTTACCTTGGTACTACCATAAGACAGGATAATAATGAATCTCAGCTTTCTAGTTACCTTGTTACTACCATAAGACAGGTCAATAATGAATCTGTGCTTTCCGGTTACCTTGGTACCACCATAAGACAGGTCGATAACGAATCTGTGCTTTCCAGTTACCTTGGTACCACCATAAGACAGGTCAATGATTAATCCGTGGTTTCTATGACCTTGGTACTACCATAATTGAGACAGGTCAATATTGAACCTTTGTTTTCTTTCCAATTACCTGCGTATTGTTGATTCACCTCATGATGGCCCAGATGCAGATAATTAAAAAATACAATTTAAAATGAGCTTTTGTTTTGACCCCCAAATGCTTCTTTGTCTCTGTATCTCTTGGGATTGCGTGAGACCCAGCAATACGTACTATCTTGGGACAGGCCAATATTGAAACTATATCTTTGCTTTCCAGTTACCTGGGTACCACCTTAAGACAAGCCAATATTGAACCTATGCCCTCATTATCAGATGTTAGGAGAGTTGTTACTGAATTTGCAATTCTCCCGTTAGGTGAGTAAATATTATTGCTTTATAGTGAGACTTAGTGAATACAGTAAAATTGAACATTTTTAATCCTGAATTGTTTCTATAGGGAAATTCATTACCTGACTCGGGTGTTCCACGTGAAGTTTTACGAGAAAAATAATATCGCGAATCGAAAATCGATAAGTACAATATTATACACTTATTGGATTTGTCCAAGCTCAATATGGAAAGATATTTAATTCGAGACTTCAACATCGTGCAAACCCATGGGTCGAGCCTAATATTACAAGTAGAGACTTAAATATTTTTCCATATTGGGCGAGGATGAACCAAGTAAGATTTTTTGTTATACCGAATAAAATTAGAAACACTGACTTTGGCTCGCTGACTTTGACAAGTTCATTTCATAAATTGATGTCGAGTTAGCCGTGATTCAGTCGAAGGACGAAGGTCACTACAAACACTGGCAGTACAACAGTGATAGTAAACTTACATCACGTGAACAGCAAAAGAAACCGTCACGCTATATCCGCAACACTAGATCGCGTGCAAACAGTCCAATAGCTTGCTGTCCAATATTATGCTGTCCAAAATCGTCAAATACTGGATCCAGGCGTGACTGCAATGCAGATATATGATTGGTAGTTTATCACTGAGGTACAATATGATTTTTTAATTGAAATTTAACGTGGAATACCTATGTCACTCAGTGAATTTTCCTTGAATCGCATAGCAAGGATAAATCTCACAAGTTGATAAGTGCAACTTGGATCGATTTTTGCTAAAGTTTCGTTTCACAAACAAGAATCTATTTCAAATATCAGGCTGAATAGGTTTCTCATGTTTAATTTAAAATTTCAGCTTGTTGGCTAATAATCCACTAGGTGTTATAGTGAATAGTAGCTAAACTATGCCCCCTCTTAATTACACTATCACATGCATATTTGTTTATAAGAGCAGCTGGTTCTGGTGAAGAAAGAAAAATAGTCATAAAGAAACAATACTCAAATATGTTGGATGAAAAGAAATAAGAAGATCCCTCAATTTTATTTACCAAGAATCCCTCAGCTCATTCTAACAACTTAGCTGAAACCAGGTTCCATCAGAAGGTCTTAATCAACCATACTGCTTTCTCAATCAATGTCTCAATCCACATCTTTCTCTCTAAAATAACGAGTACTGTACGGGGCCTGTGTAATGCTTATCTCATATTACCCAGGAAACGCCTTGAGAATATATTACTTATACATGCTACTTCTGCGGCAGGTTCACAAGCTGTACACGAAAAATGTCCGCTGGTAAAGTCAATTGTGATCGCAGGCCCCAGAGGGGTTGGCAAGAAGATGCTTGTTCATTGCATATGCACAGAGACAGGAGCCAACATGTTTGATCTGACTGCCGGTAATATTGCCGGAAAGTACCCGGGCAAGGCCGGCCTCGCTATGATGCTCCACATGGTATTCAAGGTACATCACTCTTTCTAGATTTGACCCAACAACTAATGGTGTCTAAATAGAATCAAAACTCTGTTCTGTCCTGGCAAAACGTAGATGCAAGTCGGTGCGTGTCGTGCAATGTACGTTCTGGGTTTCAAACTTGTGTCCAAACTTGTAATCATGACGTTAGATGGCCAAACGGACTCGTGAATCAAATGCTATATGTTTTGTTGGACTTAGTCTCCTGCGACAAGTTTTGTAACTGCACGTTCCGAAATGGCGCAGAGCGGCAGTTTCTTTCGTTTCCCTCCTTCGTTTCCTTCCTATTTTGTTTTGTGATTCACTTTTTGTGCTTGATGTTTGCTGTGACATTGTCACTCGCTCGCACAGTCCGTTGTTGGTGAGATCCAAATTAGCGTGATATCTGTCTTTATTTGTCGAGCTGTTTCTTTTTTCTGACGACCCGTGCGTTCTGTTAGGGCTTCTATTACAAGTTTGATACAAAATTAAATACCCAAACGTCATCAGTTGTTGATCATGATGGTGATGACTAACAATAAAAATAACGGAGGTCATTCTTAGACTCGTCGCTTTCATCGTGAGTAAAAGGGGCGCCAAGTGTTAAGTGGATATTCTGGTACGAGTTCATGTGTTTGACTCGTCTTCGATTTTCAACATGAATGTTTTTGTGATATTTCGAGGGGAAATAGTTTCTTTAATCAGCTTTTCTATTCACACAATTTTCGACTTTGGTGTTCTAGTACAACCAAGCAAATTTCAATCGAAAGAGAAAGAACATATCTGAATACGCATAGCGCACACAAGAACGATTTTCCTTGACATATAATCTATCTCATCAAGTTTCAAATTTCCGTTGATAATGAACTATATCGGTCGTTACACGAGGCCAGAAAGTAACCTGTGGAAAACAGTCGCTCGTTGAGGCCAACAGTTCCAAACAATCACCCGTTGAGACAAATAACTGCAAGCAATTACCCTAAGCACGACCACTTTGAATTCACGACTTGCCGACTTATATTTACAAACAAAAATCCTAAAGCTATACATGGTTACTCGCAACACTTCACGTGTCACAATTTCTAATTAAGGTTACTGTATACCTTGAGCGGTGTTTTTAGTTATAGGTCCGTAACTCCGTTAATAGCAAGTAACTGCAAACAATCACCCGAGGCACGACCACTTTGAATTCATGAATTGCCCACTTAAATTTACAAACAAAAATTCTAAAGCAGCACATGGTTGCAACAGCACTTTACTTGTTACAATTTCAATAAAAGAAATATGAGAATGAAGACAAAAATACAACCAATAAACGACTTTAATAAATTATTGATGTGCCACTACGAAGGTTTTCTGGTTGGAGTCAACGGGCAAGGATAGTTGCTCGCAGTTTAACACATAAAAAGGGAGAGAAAGAGTACCATACTACTTTCATACTACTACTATTAGCATACTACTTTCGAATATTCCTGTCTGGCGATCAGTTATTGACATTTTTTGATAAAAGGCGTTGAATCTGATCTAGATAGAGATTTTAACGTTACTAAAATCAAAATAAAAACTTTAAAATCTACTAAATTTTTGATCACTGGCTGTTACCTTCGTCAGAGTAAAAATGCATAAAAGTTCTAGTTGACGCGCAGTTAAGCATTTTGCCTTACAAAAGCTTTGTACACCCGAGGGAATTCGTTCTTGTTAACTGAAGTTTTTTCCGCTTCGGAGTGCTAAGTTTCTAAGAATTAGCGTTGCCTCAAGTTGTTTACACCCTTTTCTTTGATTTCCACAAAATTTGGATGAATGTCGAACGTATTGTTTTATTGCAGTGCTACTACTATTAGCCTACTATACTACTTTCATACTACTACTATTAGCATACCATACTACTTCATTCCACTACTATTAACCTACTATACTACTTTCATACTACTACTATTAGCATACCATACTACTTCATTCTACTACTATTAGCCTACAATACTACTTTATTTTGTTGTTTGAAGTGATCCACTTCGATAGACTGACGTTACGCTATCCATATAAAATACTACTACATTAAACTTTATCTATTCTACCGCCTACCAAGAACGTGAAGTCAATATCTATCTATTTTTTTCTTGTACAAACAAGAACTTAGCTCTTTATTTTTACTGGTGCCACTCTATCCAAAAAAGTTTGCACTATATCAAACTTTATCTGTTTCTAAATGCAGAAGAAGTATTTAATACCCAATGAAAACATGCAGACAATATTAATATATCTTAATATGTAGGTGGCGCGTCAGTTACAGCCCTCTGTGGTTTACATCGGTGATGCCGAGAGGACATTCGTCAAAAAAATCCCAAAGACAGATAAGGTGAGATACTTCTTAATTTTTGGTAATTTTACTTCTTTCCTTTTTCATGTCAGTTAACGCAATGATTCTTTTTATAAAGATGTTTCCATAGAAAGCAATATCTCAGAAAAAAACACTAGGAGACTAGTTATTAAGAAATTGATTTTGCTAGGTAGGTTGAGTAGCAAGCTAAACTATAGTGGTTTGCAAAACAACGGTTGATATGGAAAGTTTCAAGGGTTGATATGGTGTGTTTTTTGCCGAAGGGTTGGATAATGTGATTGTAATCTTAGAAGAATCTTCCTGGAAAACAATTTTTTAAACAGGAAGTTCCAGTTTAAAAAGGACTGGTCAGACCATTGTTCGGTTCATTCGCCAATAAGCCACCGTCGAGTGAACAACTCTGTCACAGCACTGTAACATGCGATGTTATAGGGCGCAATATTCAAATTAATCACATGAAAGATAAATGTGAAAGCAAGCACGTTTCTATGACAAACAAATACAAGTTGTACCAAAAGTATTTGTAGCATCCTTCTGTTCACTTTTTTCGCGTTTGTTTGGTCTCTGTCTTCAACATTTAAAGTCTAGTGAAGAGGTCTGCAACACGCGTCTGTTCCGTTTATTTTTTGAGGCATTTTGAATTTCAAATTTACATTTTCAAGGTGAGAAAAGAGGGAGGAGCTATCACTTTTATGCTGGAACATTCTGTTACATTTCAAAATTTACCGTAATTGTGATTTGTAATTATTAATTGCTATGATTCAACAATAATTTTCAAACCGAAAACGCGCAGTACTATTGGTTAGAATCGATCAAGTGATGCACACTCGCAGGGCCGCTATTTTTTGATACAGCAGGGTCAATATCCGTAACCGCTGGCGAGCAATTAAATTGATTTTTGTTGCGAAAAATGGCCGCAAATTCAGCTTCCAGGTTTGAAACAACAACAAAACTAAGCAAGCCAGAGCTAGTAAAAAAGTTCAATACCGCTAAACACAAAGAGTTCAACAAAATTTGCCTTTAATGTTTTTGAAGGTAAGTTTGCTTCATTGCATTCATCGCTCGCGCTTTTCCTCTCCATCCGAGAATCATGGATGTGGTTCTGCCTCGGGCAAATGTTCACTTTTCGGGCACTTTTTTAGCCTCGGGCCTGTACAGCTCGATACAAAGAGCGTAGAGTGGTTTATTCACTAAATATATGGCGGCACTGACGCTTTGGTCCGTAACTAATTTCCTACATTTTGATTGAAACAGATATACAAAGAGCCATACGCAAAACCTCACTGAGTGCTCTGTCTGTCAGGGAGAATTGTATTGACCTCGCTTTGCTCGGAATGTACTGCAAAAAACCTCGAGCATACCAAAGCAGGCTAAGCATTCGGTTACTAACATGCATTTCTGCCCACTCGAACGGGATGAGTCGGCGAAATGCATCAATACTGAACATAAGAATACCCAGTTGGTTTCTTGAATATCGATATCAAATTGCAAATACTTGGAATATCGCATATT
The DNA here is from genome assembly GCA_025434805.1 of Antipathozoanthus remengesaui. NCBI lineage: Eukaryota > Metazoa > Cnidaria > Anthozoa > Zoantharia > Parazoanthidae > Antipathozoanthus > Antipathozoanthus remengesaui. The sequence goes on along the minus strand of JANSTR010205922.1, from coordinate 8,732 downwards.
CTTCACAATTCTGGTCAGTTTTTTTGAGTTTGAACAAATCTGCATTGTTTCTTGTCGTTCACCAGACGGACCCGAAGAGACTAAAGAAGGACTTGCCCAAACTTCTGAAGACGCTGAAACCAGAGGATCGTGTTCTTATTGTTGGAACTTCACGGCAACCTTTTGATATCCTTTTTGCCTGCGTGTTGTGTTGTTATTCCTCGTGCTATTTAATATATGCCTTATTGACCACTATTCGAGTACAATTAATGAAAAATTGCATTATTATTTTATAAAATTATTGGTAATACCACGAGTGCGAAGTACGAGTGATGTTTTTGATTTTTATAAAATACGACTGCATGTTTTTTTAATTCTTCGAGAACTAAGATTGCGTTTCTTTCTAATTCCATACCTATAAATGTTAAGACGTTCTACAGCCATCGTCCTGAATCGGCCTTGTTACTGTATTCTGGGGGCTAGAATTGAAATCACTGTGAGGGAAATTGCAACTTAGCAAGTCATTTTCTTCATTTTTGCCTAAAATAGCCAAAATCCTAAACAGTGCAATTGCAAATCAAATTAGTGAAATAATATGTAATTTACACTGGTTGGGTGTCGCAGTGAGCTCAATAGTATGGATGTTTAACATTCCTTACATTCCACAGTTTGCTAATGGAAGATATAACTACTCTCATGTTTTCAGAAATGTGACAACTATTTTATTTAATAAATTGACCAGGGAGAGTACTCAAAAAGCTAGAGAAGCACTTAAGCGTTTCTCGAGTGCTCTCCCATCTTACAGCGTGCATCTATAAGTAAATAGACGCATGTCTAAAGCATGGACAATGTCTTATAGAACGTTTCAGCGTTTGTCAGATTGTCGGTTTCCCAAGATTCACCGTTCAGGGTTGCAAACAGCTGTCCACCGACCGGGTGGTTTTGGTTAATGTAGTCTGTTACTATTAAACTTCTCTTTTATTTTCGCGTTCGTCGCTTTCATTTATTATTTTGTTTTCCTCTATTTGGTTGTCTTTTGAAACAACTTTTTTTTTTCGTTTTCCTATGTGGCGATATAGACACACGGGCGTGCGTCCATTGAGATATGAATGCACGGGCGTGCGTCTGTCCAGATATGAATGCACGGGCGTGCGTCTGTCGAGATATGGATGCACAATCACGTCATTCAAAACGCGCTAGATATACTAGCTGTGTGCTATATCCAGTTCGATTTTTTAAGCAAGTGGACTGATTCCGAGATTGAGTAAACTGATTGTGTTGTTTAATTTTGTTGCGTTGTGTTTATATAAGTGTCGAGCAGTGTTTTATCCAAGAGTTTCCCTTAACCGTATATTACACGCGGAAATCAAACCGTTCTGTACATCATATCAGAAGATTGTTCTCATCCCCAGACCCGACTACGCCTCGAGATACTGTAAGTATACTATACGAAATTGTGCAAGCAGGCATTGGGATTAAAGACAAAGCTTGTGGGAAAATACCAAAGAAATTCAGTAAATAGTATTTGAACTTGCCAGGTTAACATTCACTTGAATCACTTGTGGTCAGAGAAGCATGAAAATTGGATGACAGTTGGATGAGACTGTTTTGTTCAACTTTAAAGTATCGGTCAAATATACATGACTCAAGTCTAATACAATTTTCTTACGAGGATTTTGAACCGGTCAATGAATATCCAAGTTTTTAGCATGTTCAAAGTCGACGAGAGTACATTAGAGTCGATGATAGAACATTAGACTCGATGAAAGCACATGGGAGTCGATGAGAGTACATTAGAGTCGATGAGAGCAATTAGAGCCGATGAGAGCACATGAGAGTCATGAGAGCACATGAGAGTCGATGAGAGCACATGACAGTCACTGATAATGCTCGAAAGAGAGTGCAGGAGAGTGCACGAAAGTTAGCGCCCAACCAACAATAAACTCACATCATGCTTCATGATCGTTTGACCTGTGGTCTAGAGACTGTCATCTCAGCCTGTCTAGTTGTCTTAACTCGATATTCACAACACGCAATTGCCAAGTGTCAGGGCTCATACCTCTGAGGACCTATAGTTTAAATCAAGTGTTTCAAACCCATTTGCCACGCAGTTTCAGCAGATTTCTTCTTTCATCTTAAGTTCTTCTGTTTTGTTAGTTATTTGCTTTTATTTTGTTAATTTGTCATCCTTTAATCGTTGTCAGTTAATTAATTTTCTTCAGTTTAATATATTTTGTTCTTGGTAAGTAACGTTTAAGTAATTCATAAACGTGTCGTGACTTTGCGGTGTTTACGTTAATACACCAGTGCTGTGGAAGAAACTGATTCCACGCTATGGAGGGCGAATAACAGAGTCACTGGACCTCAGTTCTTTGTCCAAAATCACCGATGGCTACACACAAGGTCACATGGTTCAAGCAATCCAACAGATTTTAACTGAAAGGAGAGTTCAGCAGGTGGGTTCCAGGAGTGTAGGGGGGTTACACTCAAGGTCACATGGCTTAAGCTATTCAGCCCAAATTAAACGTAAATTAAAGGAGTGCATTATTTGGTTATGGAAGGCGTTTGCATTGGGTAAGAGGGTAGTTGTCTATTATCAAGTTCACACTTTAAAGGAGCACTGAAGTCGAATAGAACAAAGTTTGGATGCCAAGCAGACTGGCGTCATTTCACCACTATGTTTTCTACACAAACATATATTTACAAGGACTATTATCGTGCATACAATAAATGTTTGATTTTTTATGATTCCATCAGTTTCCATGCAAATAAATTAGCTGCTTGTGCTTTTAAACTTAATATATCATTGAAATGAAGAATGATTCCTCAGAGATTAGGAAACGGATGAAACGATTGTTTTTGAGTTTGATTTCTTCGAAGGAAATCAGGATAGAGTGACGCCATCCGTCATTCTGCAGTGACCATTAATTCGTGTCCGGACTCTGACAAAATGGCGGTTACTTCCAATCTTTCATTTCCCATCTTGCTTAGACTGTTTTTTTTCTTATTTCATTCATGAACCAAACAAACTTTACATGGAAGTGGTGACATCAACAATTAGACCACTGGTTCTGTGCGACAGGTTAAATTACTTTCCTAACCAATTTGCAAATAGAACGAACAACTGTAGTGTTGTAAATATCAATAGTTTATTGTCCAAATAAAGCATAGCTTGTATTCGCTTGCTTGTTTATTTTGGTTTTATTTGTAGTTGACTAAGAAGGCGTTAACTGCAACCGAATTTGTTGGGCCCCTCGCGCGGATTGATCCCATATACAAGGAAGAGGAAGAGGCATTCAAGGTGAGGGTTTTGTAACCAACCCTTCTTCGATGTTCTTGAAAGTCCTTTACTGAATTTGTTTTCGTTTTTAGAGACCCCTTAATGTATTCTCGACGTTGTAATGGGAGACTCGATATGACCTACACCTTCTCGAAAATACTAGAGTAGTCGCGGTGTTTGCGGTGCTCCAATGTCAGGCATGGACCACAAAACGGCTACCATGTAGATTATTAACCCTTATTATACACAAAGGGGGAACCCCCGCCCCACTCCCTCGGTTTTTTTTTCATTGCTCCCACTTGCAGTTCCGGATGCACCTTGATTTCATTTCTTTAAAATATATGACTTTACTGGATTCATACAAAATCCGATTAATGTATGCCTTCTGAATACGAGGCCAAATTCAAGCCGTCTCGCACCAATTGTCCACCCCTCTCACACGAACAGATAAACACATGCGAAAATGTACCTCGTACACACCATAACCCTACAAGAACCAAGTTCCATATGAAACTGCTTGCTTCAACCATCTCGTTGTATTCTTACTCAATGGATATTGATCAAGCGATCCAGTATGACAAAAAGACCTAACAAACAAGACTGTAGAGTGGCACTGCTTTGTTAGTATTGTTTGGTGAGGGGTCATTACTATAGCCTCCGTGTTCAGCAATCAAGTAGCTGCACCTTTTGAATTTGTTCAACCAATGAACCCTTTCACCAACTGAGCTTCTTCTGTCGTTCGTTCCTTCAGACATGGTACGCAAAGACTCCCCTCGGTAAAAAACGCGCCAAGGCGGCAGCTGGAGAAGACGAAGGAGACAAGAAAGGAAAGAAGGGGAAAAAAGGTGGAAAGAAAAGCGGAAAGAAGAAAAAGAAGTAGAACTTTGCTTCAAAAACAAGCAGGTTGTTCTTCCGCGACGCAGTGAATAATTGATGCTGAAGTTACAAATGGCTTTTTCACCGCCTCGTATTTGTTCCAAACTTGGATTTGTATATGTATCATTGTAACATTTGTAAATAGACTAATATTAAAGTTTTGTGTCAAGAAAACAACTCCTAGTCGAGTTTAATAGTAATAAAAGATTTTCCTGTTTGTGGCACTCTTTCTCTTTCGATCTCCTTCATGAGACACCCACGCTCTGTTTTCCAGGTTCCATGTTTTTTTTGCAATTTTATCCATGAATTGTCCGATAAAATTGTTTCGTGTTTTATAATAAATAACATTGTACGGTTAATAAGAATGGCGTAAAAGCCTTTTTCACCTTTGTAGGCGCAACCAGTCACCAATAACGGGAAATGATATCGACCAATCAAAGTTGTGTACTGAAATTGTTTCCTCGATTTTAGCAGCTTTCATGACTGGCGCCTCCGCGAGAATCTGTATATGGTTTCTTACTTGTGTTCGCTCCTCGAGGGAAACATCGAAATTCGAAGGAAACAAAACAGATGTTTCCCTCGTGAGCAGTCATTAAGTGTATATTGTCATTTCACTAGAACAACCGATACTGACCAAGCATACATAACATTCCAGTAAAGGCTAAACTCTATGAATTAGAATGCACGAACCTAGTCATCTGTTACTTCTAGATAAATTCTATTTGAGTAGATAGAAAGGAATGATCAATTTAACAGGTTACCGTGTTAACTATGTTTCGACTTTTTTTATATACTGTAGTTTTCTGAATATATAAACAAATATTCCAAACAAGTGGTAATTCTCTTCCTTAAATGTATGGGCTCAAAACCACAACAATAACGTACAAGTGGGAGTTGGGGCAGTTATTTGAGCCCCCTCGCAAAAAATCCCCAATATTTGTCCATTCGGTTTGGGAGTTGACATGGATGATATTTGGCTTGGAAACTCATGACTGAGTTCCATTGTGTTCTTAAAGCATCGTAGCAAATAGCAATCCGCCATCTTGGATTTCTCAAATTTGAAATTTATGTCAATTTATGCAAATTATTATGTTAGCAAAACATACAAACCCAAGATTTATCAGCTATTGGTAGAAATCTAGTCACCATCTAATGCAAATGCTTCATTTGGTTGACTATCTTACTCATGGTCTGTCACGCAATAGACACATTCCTCTCTCACATCTAAAATAGAATCGGTTTCCCATTGTAATGATGTTTGAGAGTCTCCTATCCAAAACCGTTCCCAAAAAAAACAAAAGCGTCATAAAATATGGTGTGAAAAATGTTTAACTTGAATAACCAAACTTTGTTTTGCTCGTGAATGCGACTCTCCCGTACGCACGAAAAACAACACAAACTGAACCTTACACAAGTTAGAATTTTACAATTTCATAGAATGGTCTGTTTTATGTCTGGAGATTTCTACTAATACAATTAGAATATTCGCTCTCAATTTAATAATAATCTTTTATTAGGTGGCTTTCTCACTAAAAATGGATTTCAGAAAGAAGCTAAAAATTTCTAACGGCAGTTTGATAGTTCATTCGGCTTCCGGCCTCATGAAGTATCAGCCGACAGAAATTGCGAGCACATATTCTAATTGTTAAATAGTACGAAATTAGATCATAAAACGCAAAACAAATTGAGTTCGCGAGTGTTTCAACGAAATATGGGATTTCCGAATTCACAACCTAATTTGAATAACTTATTTTACTTAATTTATGAATGATGACGTCTTTGAATCGGTGTTTAATTGACCGTAACAAAAATGACTGGTGAATAGTACATTTACCCATAACTTCTAGCGCACGATAAACATGAAAACGCTCATAAAGAAAGGATCTAACAACCTCAAACATAGCATATACAATGTTATTAGGCTATGGACACATTTCCCAAACAATGGTCTTCCACGTTCAGCAGTTCACTGAGTTAGGTTCGCAAGGCATTGTGGTCAAATGTACAGCCGCCATCTTCGGTGTGGCGGATTATTTCTCATTTATCTGACTACGGTTATTCAAAGTTAACTGGCAACAAACTAGCTACAAAGGCTATTTTTGAGGTCCGAAAACGTTTTGAGGGTTCAAATAACCTACCTCACCTTATCGAGGGTTGATCATTGAAGTTGTCTGCGCAATAAATTTTAGAGTGTAATTAACACTGCATGTGGTCATGATGGCAAACAGTGTTGTGTAGTGAGTCAAATTTGAATGCACTTTGGAGTAGATTTGAAAGCATTTCCAACAAGCAAAGGGCAGAGTGACATAATAGTCAGAGCATAATAATAATAATTTAATAATTTTATTATTATATTGCGCAAAATACATGTGACATGATCAAATGCGCAATAAATAATAATTTAACAGTTTGTGAGTTAATGTTATGATTGTGCCATCTAAAAAATAGATTTCGTTTATTAGTTTATGGCACAATATTGTTGTTTTCCAAATCAGAAACGTATTTAGCAAGACTTTGTAAAATCCCGACATTTTGACCGTTATGATGACGTTTTGATGACATCGCACGATAGCTAAGCTACACTAAATTAACTGGCTAGCAATTCTCTGCTGGAACCCAAATTTCATTTCAATAACTGCGATAGTTTTAGATTTAAGATCGGCAGATTTATTTGACGTATAAATGAGTAAAAGAATCTAGACTACGTCGTCACTTCCTTACAAAATTCATTATAAATATATATTTCATTTTAAAATATTATTTAGCAATACTCTTGGCTGAAATTGACTGAAAGTTTTCTGAAAGCTGGTTTTTGCGTGATGTACTTGCATTTTATCATAGAGCTTATCGCATCGACGTGCAAACATCAGAACATGACCCAGATAAAAAACACCAAAATTTGAAGAGAAAATGCGTTCTTGCATAAATAATTTACGAGAGCGGGTATCAGTTGGCACAATGGACGTCGATCTTTGTGAACAAAGCCAAATATAAATTAGCTATTGTCCGTAAATGTTATTTTATCTGCAAGAACGTTTACAAAAGATCACTTTGGATTGGAAAACCCTATTTCTTTAACTTATTTTACAGCTACGATGAACATGCAATTGCTTTTGTTTTCTGTTATATTTCCAAAATATGCATCCTCTTGCTTAGAGTCATTAACGTATATATAAAGATCCCGACATCCTCATTAGCTACAAATCCCTCAAGGACGTGAGATTTTCTCAGTAAACATAAATCAAATTCGAGATTCGCCTACGCAAAAATTGTCACGCCCTCACGTTCTGAATCGAAATCAGTTTTTAATTGTCAAAGACTTGGTAAATCACCATTGCAAACACATAACATTTTCTCAGATTAAGATATCCAAAAGAATTTTTATATGAAATCAATAAGTTGGTTGCACAGAGTCGATCAAAGTAGATCTTCAGTTTGTACGTGGCATCGAAGAGCAAGATATATCCACATAACTAAGGTACGTTTAGCGTTTTTCTTTTTGTTAATAAATTTTCTGGAATCAATCACTATATATGTCATCGCTCTGAGCCAAATGGTATTCATTGGAGTTAAAATACTTTTTTCATTTATTGGTTGTTTGAAGTGTTGCATTTTGTTGTTTTGTGTATTGGAAACAAAAAAAACTATCTTTAAAACCAGACGTTCTCCTAAATGCTTTAGGTTTTTTTTTCTTCCGATGAGTATGTCCACAGTAGATTAATCGGCACAGAAATTGGCCTACTTTTAACTAAAATTATATACATAAACGTTTCTGAAAGATCGCAACACAAACTTGCTATATTTTATAACCATGATAAAGCTAGTTCATACAAAGATAAGGAATTCTCGCTGTTACATTTTTATTGCAAAATATTACAACTTGGGCAACAAAATGTTCTTCTTGTTCTTACTAAAGTATATTCAATAGTTAAGTGTCTGGTAGCACTGTTTCCGACATATACCCGGATTGGGTAAGTGGGTTTTCTAAATTGTATTTTCTTTGGTTGTACGTTTTCATGTTCTATGCGATCAACACGAACATGCGTTCCTTAATAAATCGAATTGGTCCTGGAAAATATATAGCAGACTAGCATTTCCTTTTACACGATCGTATTTTAGCATTTTGCAGGAGCTACCGAACAAGTATAATTGAACACAGAATGATAAACTATAAAGATAAAGAATGATCACGACATTGACCAGTTACCGAATGGTTATTGATCAACAGCAGTACCTAGTTTTTCAGTTTGGTTTGTCAAAAGATCTCTCTTAGAAAAAATGCATGTAAAATGACAATAAATCACGTCTTGCAAAGGCGCATCATTTTTTTTCAATAAAGATCAACTGGAATAGCTTTTATTATTTTAAAATGCAGTCCACTTTGTCAATTTATTTTGACGGAAAACATTGCAACAGATGAGGTTATAAGAGGCTAATTTTCCCAATTTTACGGAAGCCAGTAAAGCAATATTCATTTAGTTTTTCTCAACTAATTACAAATTTCGCTGGACAAGACGGCTTTAGAATTTATAAAGTACAAGTAAGCCGGATTCGTTTAACAATAAAATTGAAAAATATTGTTCGTAATTTCAAGGAA